>CAMOHE010032150.1:0-34799 GCA_946598075.1 Artocarpus hirsutus
GAAACCCAGCTGGGCCACTACGGTGGTGAATTACATATGGTTTGCCCAGGGAAGGAAAACAGTATTCTTTTTGGTTGACTTGTTTGAATTATTTTGTGAAGATTATATTTTATTAAATTTCACATTTGATTATTTATTTGTTTGACTGTTCCAGCTCGTTTTCTATATGTTTATTTGATTTACGAAATTTCTTTTAAAGTGGGATAATTTTCAAATATAGTCCTACTGAGCCTTTCGCTCACATTTTTATTTGTTTTAAAATCTTAACCCTAGGTGGATATCAGCATAGGATTGGAGAAGAGTCCGTCGATCGGACTTACGACCAGTAGAAAAATTTGGTAGGTTAAATTACAATTCAAGGCATGTAAGATTTTAACTTCTCTTTTATTTTGGACTGTGGTTGTATCATAATATTGTCAGTACCACATGTGTGTGCACAATATGTGGGCCAGTGGGACCCATACGCGTTCCACCCCATATTTAATCATTTACTGTTATTTTTATTTGTTTAATTATCATAATGGTTTTAAAATTATCACTTTTTAATCATAAATTTAAATCTAAAACCCTTTTTTTCAACTAGATCTTTACTTAATTGACTTGATTAAACCACCACGTCACCTCCCGTACTCCAAGGCGTGACATACATCAACACACACCAGAGTCCACGTCCTGAAGCATCCGTATAAACTTCATACAGCTCTTCACTATTGGGAATAATCAACACTGGTGCTGAAGTCAACCAATTCTCAATCCTTGAAAAGCGAACTCACATTCTTTATTCCACTCGAACCTGACATTTTTCCTGACCAATCTTGTCAACGGTGTTGCTACAATCGAAAAGTCTTTCACAAATTTCCTGTAATATCCTGCAAGTCCCAAGAAGCTATGGATTTTTGCCACATTCCTCGGTCGTTCCCATTCCACTATGGCTTCTATCTTTGACGGATCCACTGAGATACCATGCTCAGAAATGACATGACCTAGAAATTTGATCTCTGTTAACCAGAACTCACACTTTTCCTTTTTAGCATACAATTGATGCTCCCGGAGAGTCTGAAGCACGATCCTGAGATGCTGCTCATGCTCCTCCCAAGTCTTAGAATAAACCAAGATGTCGTCGATAAACACAATTACAAACTGTTCTAAGTAAGGCTTGAATATCCTGTTCATCAAATCCGTGAAGGCTATCGAAGCGTTCGTCAATCCAAACAACATCACCAGAAATTCAAAATGTCCATACCGAGTCTTGAAAGCTGTCTTAGGAATGTCCTTTTTCTTAATCCTGAGTTGATGATATCCTGACCTTAAGTCTATCTTTGAGAAGTACCGCGAGCCTCCCAACTAATTAAACAATTCATCAATCCTGGGTAGAGGATACTTATTCTTAACTATGACCCGATTTAGTTGTCGATAATCTATACATAATTTGAGAGTCCTATCATGCTTCTTTGCAAACAAAACCGGTGCTCCCCATGGTGATGTGCTATTCTGGATGTATCCCTTATCAGCAAGCTCTTAAAGCTACTTTCGGAGTTCCTTCATTTCTGTTGGCCCCTTCGGATAAGGTGCTATGGAAATTGGTGTGATTCCTGGAAACAATTCAATACCAAATTCAATTTCCCGAGGCAGTGCCAATTGTGGTAGCTCATCGGGGAAGACATCTTCAAATTCGTCTACCACTGGAATCACTACATGTCCTCTCGAAACACTAGGCTCTCCTTCTAAATTCATTAAAAAGGCATAGCAAGCTGCGTTCTTCTGCCCTCCAAGATATGCCTTTACAAGACGCTCACTCATTAACCGATCACCACCACCCTGGTAAGTGATTACCATCCCCTTATCTGACACTAGGGTTACCTTCCTAAATTGACAGTCTACCATTGCATTATATCTGGACAACCAGTCCATCCCTAAGATTACATCATATGATCTCATGGGGATTACAATCAAATCACTTTTCAAATCTCATCCCCAAACTTTATTTTACAAGCTTTACAAATACTATTCACACACACCCGCCCCAAGGGTGAAGCTATAACTATGGGTTCATCAAACTCTTCTATCTCTAATCCTAAGGCATGTATAAAAGAGCTCGAAATGAGAGAATGAGTGGCACCAGTATCAAGTAACACACGTGCTAAAGACTGAGAAACCATGATTGTACCGTTGATAATTGCGTTATAGGTTTGGACATCTGAACTCCCTGATGTCATCATGTGAACCTGTACTGGAGCTTTCCCTTTTTCTCTACCAACACTACTGGATCCTAGGTTAGCTGGTCGATACTGCTATGATGATGGCGACTGCACACTGGCTATATTCGACGCTTGATACTAAGGGACGTTACGTTGAAAGTTTTACGGTTGATGTCCTTGCGCTGAATATGGCAGTTGCTGAGGAGAGAACTAATGGAACACAAGCTGAGGGTACTACTGCGGCTGAGGTAGAGTCTAAAGCTGGGGCTGACGATTAGCTCCTTCTTTAGTCTAGAATCCTTGGCGAGCACTCCTGATCGGGCAATTCCTCTTGACGTGTCTAGGTTGCTGGCAATAGTGACAATGGAAGATGTAAGGGTTGCTGCGCCCGTTGTTGGATGAACTACTGCTGCTGCTGCTATTCACGCCACCCTGTTTATTCTTTCCTAGAGTCAGTCGAATACTAATGCTCCTCTTGCCGCTCCTCTGTGGTCCTCTTGACGCTTGACTCGATTCTCATAGTACTTTGCATAGTCATTATCCATTGATATTGCTGATGACACAAGCTCTCCAAAGTTTCTAAGTCGCAGGGTAACCACCTATCGTCTAATAGGGGCTTTAAGTCTGTCTTGGAATTTGATACACTTCTCATGCTTTGATGCCACTACAGATAGAGCAAACTTGGCAATTCGTTGAACTTCGCTTCATATTCCCGTACTGACATATCACCCTGCTATAAACTATAAAATTCTGCCACCTTTTGATCACTGTATCCCTGTGGAAAATACCGATCGTAGAACAGCTCCTCAAACTTGTCCCAACTGATGTTACCATTGTTCTCTAGGCGTTTAGCGTGCTTCCACCAAGTATTGGCACCACCTTCAAACTTATATGCCGCAAATTCCACGCGATACTCTGTTGGCACACCAAGAGTATCCAGATACTTCATGATCGAATCAAACCAATATTCTGCCACTTGCGGGTCCCCATTTTCGTCAAAAGTTGATACAGACACCCGTTGAAACTCCTTAAAGTACGTATGTTGACGACTAGCCTCAGAGTCATCCCACTTTGACTTGGCTACCATCTGCCAGAATGCAGCAAACATGGCCCTCATCATGCCCTCATCATTTCCAAACTCAGCATCAGCTGTCGAGCTTGTTCTAGGTGCCATTCTCTCACTTCTGAAAACAAAATTTGGACTGTCAATGGTATTTCATTGTCGTACCTATGTGTGCATAATTCCCAAGGTTCATAACCTTGAGCTCTAATACCATTCTGTCACGCCTTGGAGTACAGGAGATGACGTTGTATATTAATTAAGTTAATTAAACAAAGATTTAGTTAAAAATTAGGTTTTTGAATTAAATTTGTAAATAAAAATGTTATAATTTTAAAATCGTCTATTTAAAGCGAGCAGTTATAATATTCGAACAGATAAAATAATAGAATAAAACAAGCAATATGGGGATGATAAAATAATAAATAAAAGGTGAGGCGAGAATGGGTCCTATTGACCCATATTTTGTGCACATACACAGTACTGACAATATTACAATACAACCATAGTCCAAGATAAGAGTGAAAGTTAAGAATTATACATGCCTTGAATTGTTTGTTCTATAACCTATCCAAATCTTTTACTGGTCACAAGTTCGGTCAACAGACTCTTCTTCGATCCTAAGCTGATATCCACTTAGGGGTAAGATTTTAAAACAAATAAAACGTGAGCGAAAGGCTCAGTAGGACTATAATTTGAAAATATTTAACATTAAAAGAAATTTCATTATACAAATAAATATGTAGAAAATGAATCAAAACAAATAAATAAATAGATGAAAATTAATAAAAGCTTTCCTTACTAAAACAGTTTGAAATAGATCGACCAGAAAAATACCTTTTTTTTTTGCTGGGCAAACCATATGTAAATCACCACCGTAGTGGCCCAGCTGGGTTTCGAGACCTGCCCCTAAGGTTGCACACTGCATGACTCGATCTCTGATATGGCATCATGCCCAAAAAAAAAAAATATATATATATATCTTTTCATGATTATTAAAATCTCTTTTTTTTTTACCAAATATAACATTTACATTCATTATGAGGTTTATTATGAAATCCACCTCAATCTACTATTTGTGTAAACATTCAATAAAATCCTTTTTCAATCAGTTATTTAAAACATTTAATAAAAATCCCTTTTAGGCCAAAATCATTTTAAAATCAGGTTATCAAAGAAAAGGGGTAGAAGTCTTACCTTGATACTCGTGTCGGTGTCCCACGTCGTAATCTCAGTTCGCTATACGTTAGCTCTGCAAATCTACGTACAACCTTAAATGTATAATAACTTAGCTTATCAGTATCTAACATGAGATATCCTATGTTACTAAACTATCTCATGGTGTCCTAGTGTGCCATTTAAGTCTATAAAATCATTTTACAAAGTTGGAATTTCAATTGGAGTTCAAAACGATGAAAACAGGTGAAAAATACAAAATTTTGCCACGCTTGGTCGGCCTGTCGATCGCCCTAGTTCGGTTGGCCGAATTACACAGTTTGGCCTGCCGGAAAGCCAAGTTCGGTCGGCCGAACTCTTTCAGGTTTGGCCTGCTGGTTGGATGAATCTGGCCTGCCGAACACATGAATCTGGCCTGCCAAACACAAAGTTTGGCCTGCCGATCTAGAAAAATTATAGAATTTTTCAGGCACAGGTCTCGGCCTCCCCGAGCCCAAATCTTCAATTTTAACCTGGTTTCTCAATTCTCAAGCATGGGTAATGATCATAATTGATAGAAAAACATGGTAGACATACTTTTTAATGCTTTAAAAACAAGTTTTAAACCAAAATTTTGAATTAATCCAAAAATAGAGAAAAATAAAGAAAAATAAAAAATCTTGATTTAAATCAAGCTTGTATTCTAATTATTCTAAGTTCATCTAACCTAGATTGAAGGTTTCTAAGCTTAGAAAAACTTAGATTTTGAAATGCAAGAGAAATTGAAAAATTAAGAAAGTTTTGAAAATTTGAAAACTAACCTTGGATGAAGCTTTGAATCGAGTTTGTGGTTGTTCAATCGCGTTCCCGAGCCTTCAATCCACTAACCCGAAGCTTGGAGTTGATTTTGTTTCAAAAATTTTGAGAGAGAATGAGAGAGAGAGTGAGATCGAGAGAGAAAACTAAAGAGGGAGAGTGACGAGCGAGAGAGAGGAGAGAGAAAGAGAGTGAGTGAGAGTGAGAAAGAGAAAGGGAGAGTGAGATTTTATAAAGAGAAGGGAAGCAGTTTTCAATACTACGTCCCGCATGTGGTTTTTCCAAAGTGGGACGTGTTGGTCATTTGATAAATTGTTTTATTTTCAGTTTTTAAAATAACAATTAAAAATAATTAAGAGTAACTAAAAATCATTAAAATTATCGAAAACAACTTAAATCTAAAAACTTCACAAAATAACTAGATTAATTTTAAAATATTCATTATGGCACACTAATCCACCATTTTACACATTAATAACATTTAATTAATTTCGGGGTGTTACTGATTATATAGGACTAGACTAGATAAGTTATGAATCTCTAATAATCATCCGTTACAAATAAAGTATTTAAATTTATCACTATGATGATCATATATTTGATAATCTTAATCCTGAGTATTTATTAGACTCCTGTTTATGACTTTATGTTTTTTGATTTGCTTGGTAAGATTTGTTTTAGCACAGATCATAACTTAGCATCTTGGAAACATAATGTAATAAATGGTTGGGAATAATATTATATAGATATGGAATCCATTCCTTCCCTATGAAAGTTAGAAAAATAGTTCTCTTGAGTGATGATTCGAGGTTTGAACAGTAGAGCGCTCATTCATAATATGATTATGAATTAATTGTTCATTAGAGAATTATTGGTACTCAAGGATAAAAATATAATAAGAAAAGTAAACGAAAATTAAACCTAGCTCTTGTTATGAACTATTTATGGAGGACTGACTTATATGTAATGATTATATCAATGGACTACTCGCTTATTTTTTTTGAGTAATTTCACTATAATCTCAAGAGTTTAGTCTCAGGTTTTTAGTGAAAAAACACTAAAACTAATAAATTTGGCACATTAATCAAAGAGTTTAATTAATTGTCAAATTTATTGGAGCTTGGGTTATAGGTTATAGGTCCCCAATACCACATCTATAACACTATATTAGATTTATGTATAAAATGAATTATAGATATTTAATTTAGAATTATAGAATTCTGAATTAATTATTTCACACTTGAATTATTAATATGACACATAAAAATATTTTCTGTGACACATAAAGTAATGTGATAAATGTTGTCATATTTAACTAAGTATTAGTTAATTAATTAATTGATTAATTTTAAAATCTATTCTTAAATAAATGTGATTTATTTTTGAATTTAAATTTAGATATCTATATATATATATGGTTTTGAACCAAATCTTATTTATATATATGATTTTATAATATATTAATATATATATATTATATTTGACTATATATTAATATATATGTATATATATAGATAATATATTTACTTTTATATATATATATATATGGAAAACAAAAAAAAAAAAACAAAAAAGGAAATGTACTTTACGTTTTACTTATAAATATATATATGTTAAATGAATCAACTGATTCGTTTATTAAAAAAGAAAAATATAGGTAACTTACCTAGTGTGTGTGTGTGTGTGTGTGAGATACGAATCACTTTGTGATTCGGGAAAGAAAGAAAAAAAAAAAGTCAATTGAAAAATGACTAATGGCTTATATATAGAAAAGGAGAGATAATAGTTATCTCAAGTTTTTTTTTTTTTTTTTCATTCATGTAACTTTGCAAAATACTTAGAGAGAAAAACTGAGAGTTCTTCTCTAAAAAAAAAAAGTCTGTTATCTTATGTGTTGAGTACATAGCAGATTCAGAAAAGTGTAAGGAAAATTCATTCTTGCAGTTTGACGCCCACTCGTCTTTCCATTGGTGTGGAGGCCTAGATTGGAAGATCGTGGTGTCAAAGACGAAAGCTAGGATACTCTGATAGTCTTCAAAAGGTTAGTAAAATTCCTAAAGCTTTCTATTATTAATTAAAATTATATATCTATTCCCGATGAATAAAGTTTTCAGAAAATTTTTGTTTGTCAACGATCTGTTCCTTCCGCTCCGTTTCCTTTTCCAATAGCTTTGCCTTTAAATCATGGCTGTCAAGGTAGAACCCACCATCGCTCTCTAGGGGTCCTTTTAAAAAAAAAAATATCTCATGTATTTGATTTGAGAATTTTTTGATAGGACGAGAAAAACAAATTCTATTGATATGATATTCCATGAAATATTTTTATATATCAAATTTTATGTTCTATTTTAACATGTTTGAGAGGAGAGTTTAAATTAGAATAGTTTGAACCGTATACTCTAGTATATAAGAGCTTTATACCATAGCATATTTTTATTTTATATTATAGTATGTAAGAGAATTATACTATTTATATTTGAAACTCTAAAGTCCAAACCCCTCTTCCAACCACCCTATTAATTTAATTTGATCAAATCTAATGTTTAAAATCATACTGTTTGTTGAAATTGTTCAAGTTCAAATATAAAGTGTTTGTGACAATCACATACTTTCACATGAGAAACTTACAAAGGCTTGTAGGACTTTATAAGGCCCGGGGTATGAGAGGTGACGTGGTGGATTAATTAAGTTAATTTAATAAGGATTTAGTTAAAAATTAGGTTTTAGAATCAATTTTATAAATAAAAATGTGATAATTTTAAAATCGTTTATTTAAAACAAGCAGTTATAATATTTGAGCAAATGAAATAATAAAATCAAATAAGCGAAGAAAAGATAATAAAATAATAAAATAGAAGGTAAGGCGAGAATGGGTCCTATTGGCCAATATTTTGTGCACACACACATTACCGACAATATTGTAATACAACCACAGTCTAGAAATAAAGAAAGTTAAGAATTTATATGCCTTGTTTTGCTATAATACAACCTACCAAAATCTTCTACTGGTCGCAAGTTCAGACAGCGGACTCTTCTTCGATCCTAAGCTGATATCCACCTAGAGGGTAAGATTTTAAAACAAATAAAATATGAGCGAAAGGCTCACTAGGACTATATTTTTAAAATATTTGACTTTAAAAGAAACTTCATTAATCAAATAAATATGTAGAAAATGAACTAGAGTAAATAAATAAATAGATAGAAATTTAATAAAAACTTTATCTTACCAAAACAATTTAAATAGGTCGGCCAGAAAGAATACCATTTTGTTTTCCTGGGCAAACCATATGTAAGTCACCACTATAGTGGCCCAGCTGGGTTTCGGGACCTGCCCCCAAGGTCGCGCAATACACGACCTGATCTCTGATATGGCATCATGCCCCAATATATATATATATATATATATATGTCTTTCCATAATTATTAAAATCTCTTTTTACCAAATACAATCATTTACATTCATTATGAGGTTTATTATGAAATCTACCTCAATCTACTGTTTGTAAAAACATTCAATAAAATGCTCTTTAATCAGTTATTGAGAACATTTTGATAAAATCCCTTTTTGACCAAAATCATTTTAAAATCAAGTTACCAAAGAAAAGGGGTAGAAGTCCTACCTCAATACTCGTGTCGGTGTCCCACACCGTAATCTTGGTCCGCTATACGTTAGCTTCGCAGATCCACGCATAACCTTGAATACAAACTAAGTCTATTAGTATCTAACCCGAGATATCCTAGGTTATTAAATCATCTCATGGTGTCCTATTGTGCCATTTAGGTTTATAAAATCATTTTATAAAGTCAGAATTTCAATCAGGGTTCAAAATAGTGAAAACGGGTGAAAAATCACAAAATTTCATTATGCCCGGTCGGCCTTTCAGTTACTAATTCGGCCGGCCGAACTATGCAGTTCCGCCTGCCAAAGGTCCAAGTCTGGTCTGCCGAACTTTTCCCAGGTTCAGCCTACTAGTCGAATGAATTTGGTCGACCGAACACATGAATCTAGCCTGCCGAACACGAAGTTTGGCCTGCTAATCTGGAAAAATTCTAGAATTTTTCAGGCACGGGTCTTGGCCTCCCCGAGCCCAAATCTTAAATTTCAACCTGTTTTCTCAATTCTCAGGCATGAGTAATGATCATAATCAATAGAAAAATATAATAGATTACTTTTCGATGCATTAAAACAAGTTTTAAATAAAATTTTTGGAAAAACTCGAAAATGAGAAAAATTGGAGAAAAATGAAAAATCTTGATTCAAATCCGTTTTTGATGAAACAAAGTTTGTATTTTAGCTAATCTAAGTTCATCTAACCTAGATTGAAGGTTTTCTAAGCTTAGAAAAGCTTAGATTTCAAAATGCAAGAAAATTTGAAAAATTGAAAAAGTTTTGAAATTTAGAAACTAACCTTGAATCGAAGCTTTGATTCGAGTTTGTGGTTGCTCAATCACGTTCCCGAGCCTTCAATCCACAATCCCGAAGTTTGAAATCAAATTTTGTTTCGAAATTTTTGAGAGAGAATGTGAGAGAGAGAATGAAATTGAGAGAAAGAAAGGAGAGAGAGCGAGACAGATGAGCGAGAGAGGAGAGAGAAAAATGAGTGAAAGAGAGAGAGTGAGTGAAATAAATAGAGGAAGAGAGGGAAAATCAGTTAAACAAAACCATGTGCAACGACACACTGTTTTCAAATAAAAGCTATTTAGTATTTAACAAATCATTTTATTAGAATTTAAATTAAAAAAAATTAATTCAAAGTAATTAAAAATCATCAAAAGAATAAAATAACATAAATTTTAAAATTTCACAAAATGATCAAATTAAGTTTAAAATAATCATTATGGCACACTAATTCATCATTTTACATTCTAATAACACTTAATTAATTTCAGGGTGTTACACCTATCATTTTGAAGAGTTTGATGACTAGTACATCTAAGTCTCACTTAAGCTTCACACGCGCATGTCGTGAGCAGTAAGGCATGTGCGAGCAGTTCATACAAAATTTCCAACACTATTATACTACCACTAAGGTAAACGATCCTCCTTGTTTTTATCTTTCTTTTTTGCAGTCCTTCCGAATTCGCCAGCTGATTTTCGAGAGACTTAGGAAACTCATGGATAGCATAATTCAGTAAAAAAAACAAAAAAAGAGAAAGAAACAAAAAGAAAAAGAAAAGGGTCAACTATCCAAACTGGGTTTTTGTCATTGGCACTCAAAACCGCGTTACACGCCTCCATGATGATTCATTGTGGAAAGTTAAAGTTGTGGCTGCTTTTGTCATAGCTTTAATATACCACTTTCTTTCTTTCTTTCTTTCTTTTTTTTTTCCTCTTTTTTCTTTTTGTTCTGGAGGTACTTCAGTTTTGCTGTCAAGTTTTGATGATTTTTTGTTGGATTTGAGTTGAAAGATCACTTAAAGAGGAAAGAATATGTTGGATCGTTACGTGTATAGCATGATAGTGACCATATATTCCGATTCGAGTCCACCCACTTGCAGTGTACACACCTAATTCAGAGAACTTGGCATTAATAATCTGCTTAATCAAAAGAAAGAAACCTACACGCTACACTTTTTGTCTAGTTGTGGATTGCCACTAAATTAAGTTTGGTCACACACCAATCAAGACTTCTGTTTCAACTTATAGTGCAAAGCGTAATGCCAAAGCCATGTTAGTTGTAATATTGTTGTATAAAGTGAGTGTCCTTTCACAAAAAAGAAAAAGGTGAAATTTCAGAAATGGCACTTTAAATTCTAATCAGTGGAGCCAAAAAGGTCGAAAGTGGAGAGAATTTTTAATTAAGGTGCTTCATCTTAGTAGAACTCCTAGACTAGTACTAAACAGCCCAAGTCAAGCCCAATAAGTTGTGAAATTCATAAGAGAACCTAAAATTTTTACACAATTGTCCTCAACACTTTATACGAATACAAATTCAAATTTTATTCATTGAATTACAAATGTTTAACCGTCGGCTTAGATGATAGTTCAAATCACCTTATTTTAAATTTTTTTGGTTCAAATCAAATACTCTAAAAGAATAGATTTGCAAACCAAATGGAGCCAAAGTTTTGACCCAAGTCTCCTGACTGCTTTTTTATGGAGACTGTGTATTTTCCTTCCTGTGCAAGAGAGCGTATAAGTTGTGTATGCCAGTCCAAATTCTAAACAGCCCCACAAAAGAAAAGAAAAAGAAGTAATCTGATCATAATAGTGACATTAATAAAGGCAATGTTGAAGCGCATATGATAAGTTATAATAGCTATATTTTCGTGATACGTGTTAATCGATCTTTTCAAACCATTTATTCACGTATACCATTTGTTATTTGATATCTAATGCTCCCCTTTTCTTTACGAAAACTTGAGACCCAAAAAGAATCAAGTTCCGTATCACGAAGAAATACTATTCAGAATCGTTGAGCTATGACGGCAGGTCTCCATAAATTAGCAGATATAATGTAACACCTCGAAATTAATTAAGTGTTATTAGAATGTAAAATGGTGAATTATTGTGCCATAATGAATATTTTAAATTTAATTTGATCATTTTGTAAAATTTCTAAACTTATGATATTTTTGATTATTTTAATAATTTTTAATTACTCTTAATTATTTTTAATTGTTATTTTAAATACTGTAAACAAAACAACTCGTTAAATGACCAACACGTCCCACTTTGGAAAACCACGTGCGAGACGTGGTATTGATTTGCAAACTGCTTGTCATTTCTCTATTTAACTTCCCCTCTCTCTCTCACCCTCACTCACACTCTCTCTTCTCTCTTTCTCTCTCGTGCATTCTCACTCTCTCTCTCTCGGTTTGTCTCTCTTTCATTCTCTCTCAAAATTTTGAAACAAAATTCAATTTCAAGCTTTGGGTTAGTGGATTGGAAGCTCAGGAACACGATTGAACAACCACAAACTCGATTTAAAGCTTTGATTCGAGGTTGTGCGTGGACCCGCGGAGCTAACGTATAACGGACCGGGATTACGGTGTGGGACACCGGCACGAGTATCGAGGTAGGACTTTTACCCATTTCCTTTGGTAACCCGATTTAAAAAATGGTTTTTAGCCAAAAGGGAATTTTATCGAAATAATTTTAATAACTGATTGAAAGAGCATTTTTTTGAATGTCTTTACAAACAGTAGAATTGAGGTGATTTTTCATAATAAACCTCATAATGAATATAAATGATTATATTTGGTAAAAAGAGATTTTAATAATCACGAAGAGATATATATATATATATTTTAGGGCATGATGTCATATCAGAGATCGGGTCGTGTAGTGCGCGACCTTGGGGGTAGGTCCCGAAACCCAACTGGGCCACTACGGTGGTGATTTACATATGGTTTGCCCAAGAAAAGAAAATAGTATTCTTTCTGGTCGACCCATTTAATTTACTTTCGTAAGGAAAGTTTTTATTAAATTTTCATCTATTTATTTGTTTGTTCTATTTCGTTTTCTACATGTTTATTTGATTAATGAAATTTCTTTTAAAGTTAAATATTTTCAAAATATAGTCCTACTGAGCCTTTCGCTCACGTTTTATTTGTTTTAAAATGTCATTCCCCGGAGTACGGGAGGTGACGTGGTAGATTAATTAGGTTAATTAAATAAAGATTTAGTTAAAACAGGTTTTTAGAATTTAATTTATAAGTAAAAAATGAGATAATTTTAAAATCATTCGAATAGAAGAAATTAAGGAAATAGAATAGACTGTCATAATAATTGAGCAAATAAAAAGAACATTAAAATAATTAAATATGGGGTGGAACGAGTATGAGTCTCACTGGCCCACATATTGTGCATACACATGTAGTACTGACAATATTACAATACAACCACAGTCCAAGGTAAATAGAAGTTAGGAATTTACATGCATTGCTTACTCTATTACAACCTACCCAAATCTTCTACTGGTTGTAAGTCCGGTCAGCGGACTCTTCTCCTATCCTAAGCTGATATCCACCTAGAGGTAAGATTTTAAAATAATGAAAACGTGTGCGAAAGGCTTAGTAGGACTATATTTTCAAAAATAAGCAAATAAAAATTCTAATAGAACTTTCTTAATAAATAAATAATTAAATAAATCAAATAAATATTTTTATTTAATAAAATTCCATTGAAATCAGTTTGTCAGGAGTACCTTTTTAATTCTCTCGGGCAAACCAAATACTCACCACCGAAGTGGCCCAGTTGGGTTTCGAGACCTGCCTCCAAGGTCGTTCACTACATGACCCGATCTCTGTTATGGCATCATGCCTATATATCTTTCTTTAATCATTAAAATCTCTGTTTACCAAATATAATCATTTACATTCATTATGAAATTCATTATGAACATTTCTCAAGCAACAGCTTGTAAAGATATTTAAACAAAATCATTTCCCAATCAGTCATCGAAAACATTTGATAAAAATCCATTTTGGCTTAAATCATTTTGAAATAGGGCTACCAAAGAGAAGGGGTAGAAGTCCTACCTCGATTTTTGTGTCGGTGTCCCACACCATAATCTTGGTTCGCTATACATTAGCTCCGCGGATCCACGCACAATTCCTAAACGCATAATAACTTAGTTCATTAGTATCTAACCTGAGGTATCCTATGATACTAAATCATCTCATGGTGTCCTAGTGTGTCATTTAGGTTTATAAAATCATTTTATAAAGTTGGAATTTCAATCAGGGTTCAAAACAGTAAAAACGGGTGAAAAATCACAAAATTTAGGTTAGGTTCGGTCGGCCTGCCGGTCCCCCTGGTTCGGCCGGCCAAACTACACAGTTTGGCCTGCCAGAAGACCAAGTCCGGTCGGCTTGAGTTTCTCAGGTTTGGCCTGCCGGTCGGATGAATCCGGCCTACCGAAGGTCAAGTTCGGCCTGTCGATCTGGAAAATTCTAGAAATTTCTACGCACGGGTCTCGGCTTTCCCCAAGCCCAATTCTTCAATACAACCTGTTTTCTCAATTCTCAGGCATAGGAAATCATCATAAACAATAGAAAATCATAGTAGAACACTTTTTAATGGATTAAAACAAGTTTTAAACAAGATTTTCAAATAAATCTAAAAATAGAAAAAAATAGAGGAAAAATAAAAATGTTGATTTCAATCCGTTTTTGATCAAATAAGGTTTGTATTCTAGCTAATCTAAGTCCATCTAACTTAGATTGAAGCTTTTCTAAGCTTAGAAACTCTTAGATTCAAAATGCAAGAAAATTTGAAAAATAGAAAAACTTTTGAATTTTTGAAACTAACCTCGAATCGAAGCTTTAAAACGATGTTTTTGTTGTTGAATCTCGTTCCTGAGCCTTCAATCTACTAACCCGAAGCTTGAAATCAATTTTTGATTCAAAATTTTAGAGAGAGATTGAGAGAGTGAGAGAGGAACCGAGAGAGTGAGAGTGAGAGTGAGAGTGAGAGGAGAGATATGAGCGTGTGAGAGAGTGAGAGAAAATGAGAGGAAGAGAGAGAAAAGATGAAATAAATAGAGGAAGAGAGAGAAAAGTGATTGCACAAAATTGTGTGCAACTACACACTATTTTCAAATCAAATTGCTTTGTTAAATATTTCAATTAGCAATTAAAAACAATTTAGATTAATTAAAAATTATTAAAAGTGTAAAATAACATAAGTTTTCTTAATTTTCACAAAATAGTCAAATTAAGCTTAAAATACTCATTATGGCACACTAATCCACCATTTAGCACTCTAATTACACTTAATTAACTTCAGGGTGTTACATAAAATCTTACCCCTTAGGTGGATATCAGCTTAGGATTGGAGAAGAGTCCACTGACCAGACTTGCGACTATTAGAAGATTTGGGTAGGTTGCATTTCAACAATTTAAGGCATGTAAAATCTTGAATTTTTCTTTTATTTTGGACTGTGGTTATAATGTAATATCGTCAGTACTATGTGTGTGCACAAGATGTGGGGTCAGTGGGACCCATTCTCGCCTCACCTTCTATTTTATTAGTACATTATTTTATTATCTTCTCGTCGCTTGTTTTATTCTATTATTTTATTTGTTCGAATATTATAACTGTTGTTTTAACTAAACGATTTTAAAATTATCACATTTTTATTTATAAATTTAATTCTAAAACCCAGTTTTTAACTAAATCTCTATTTAATTAACTCAATTACTTTACCACATCACCTCCCGTATTACGGGGCATGACAGAGTAGTATAAGAGCTGAAAGTTATGAACCTTGGGAATTATGCACACATAGGTACGACAATGAAATACTATAGACAATCCAAATTTTGTTTTCAGAACTGAGAGAATGGGGCACCTAGACGACGCTCGACAGCTGATGTCGAGTTTGGAAATCATGAGGGCATGATGAGGGCCATGTTTGTTGCATTCCGGCAAATGGCAGCAAGGGCAAGATCGGATGACTCTAAGGCTAGTCGTTGACATTCGTACTTTAAGGAGTTTCGACGTATGTCTGTACCGACCTTTGACGAAAATGGGGATCCATAAGTGACAAAATATTGTTTAGATTCGATCGTGAAGCATCTAGATACTCTTGGTGCGCTAGTGGAGTATCGTGTGGAATTTATAGCATATAAGTTTGAAGGTAGTGCTAATACTTGGTGGAAGCAAGCTAAACACTTGGAGAACAATGGTAACATCAGTTACGATAGGTTTGAGGAGTTGTTTTACGATCGCTACTTTCTACAGGGATACAGGGATCAAAAGGCGGCAGAATTCTATAGGTTGTAGCAGGGTGATATGTCAGTATGGGAATATGAAGTGAAGTTCAATGAATTGGCTAGGTTTTCTCCATCTGTAGTGGCATCGGAGCATGAGAAGTGCATCAAATTCCAGGATGGACTTAAAGCCCCTATTCGACGACAGGTGGTTGCCCTGCGACTTAGGAACTTTGGAGAGCTTGTGTCATCAGCAATATTAGTGGAGAGTGATTACGAGCAATACTGTGAGAATCGAGCCAAGATGTTAGGAGGACGACAAAGGAGCGGTAGGAGGAGCACAAGTAGTCGACCGACTCTAGGAAAGAATAAACAGGGTGGTGCGAACAGCGACAGCAGTAGTTCATCTAGCAGCTGGCGCAACAACCCCTACAGCTTCCATTGTCACTATTGCTAGCAGCCGGGACACATTAAGAGGAATTGCCCGATCAGGAGTGCTCATCTAGGATTTTAGACTGGAGAAGGAGCTAGTCGTCAGCCTCAGCTTCAGACTTTACCTCAGCCTCAGCAGTACCCTCAGCTTCTGTTTCATCAGTTCTCTCCTCAACAACTGCCATATTTAGTGCAAGGACACCAATCACACAACTTTCAGCATAACGTCCCTCAGTATCGAGTGCCGAGTATAGCCAGTGTGCAGTTCCCATCATCGCAGCAGTATTGACCAGTTAACCTAGGATCTAGCAATGTTGGTGGAGGAAAAGGGAAAGCTCCAATACAGGTTCACATGATGACATCAGGGAGTTCAGTCTTTAGCACACGTGTTATTTGATACTGGTGCCACTCATTCTTTCATTTCGAGCTCTTTTGTACATGCCTTGGGAGTAGAGGTAGAAGAGTTTGATGAACCCTTAGTTATAGCTTCACTCTTGGGGCCGGTGTGTGTGAATAGTATTTGTAAAGCTTGTAAAATAAAGATAGGGGATGAGGTTTTGAAAAGTGATTTGATTGTAATCCCTATGAGATCGTATGATGTAATCCTAGGGATGGATTGGTTGTCTAGATACAGTGAAGTTGTAGACTGTCAACTTAAGAAGGTAACCCTAGTGTCCGATAGGGGGACGGTAATCACTTACCAGGGTGGTGGTGATCGGTTAATGAGTGACTGTCTCGTAAGGGCATGTCTCGGGGGGCGGAAGAACACAGTTTGCTATGCCTTTCTTATGAATTTAGAAGAAGAGCCTAGTGTTTCGAGAGGACATGCAATGATTTCAGTGATAGACGAATTTGAAGATGTCTTCCCCGATGAGCTACTAGGATTGCCACTGCATCAGAAAATTGAATTTAGTATTGAACCGTTTCCAGGGATAGCACCAATTTCCATAGCACCTTACCAGATGGCGTTGGCAGAAATGAATGAACTCAGGAAGCAGCTTCAGGAGCTTGCTGATAAGGGATACATTTGGAATAGCACATCACCATGGGGAGCATCGGTTTTGTTTGCAAAGAAGCATGATGGGACTCTTAGATTATGCATAGATTATCGATAGTTAAATCGGGTCACAGTGAAGAATAAGTATCCTCTACCAAGGATCGACGAGTTATTTGATCAGTTGGGAGGCTCGTGGTACTTCTCAAAGATAGATTTAAGATCAGGATATCATCAACTTAGGATTAAGGAAGAGGACATTCCTAAGACCGCTTTCAGAACTAGGTATGGACATTTTGAATTTCTAGTGATGTAGTTTGGACTGACAAACGCTCTAGCAGCCTTCATGGATTTGATGAACAGGAGATTCAGGCCTTACTTGGACCAATTTGTAATTATGTTTATTAACGACATCCTGATTTATTCTAAGACTTGGGAGGAGCATGAGCAGCATCTCAGGATCGTGTTTTAGACTCTGCGAGAGCATCAGTTGTATGCTAAGAAGGAAAAGTGTGAATTCTAGTTAACAGAGGTTAAACTTTTGGGTCATGTCATCTCTGAGCATGGTATCTCAGTGGATCCGTCAAAGATAGAAGCCATAGTGGATTGGAAACGACCGAAGAATTTGGTAGAGATTCGTAGTTTCTTGGGACTTGTAGGACATTACACGAAATTTGTGAAAGACTTTTCAAAGATAGCAGCACCGTTGACAAGATTGGTTAGGAAGAATGTCAGGTTCGAGTGGGCCAAAGAATGTGAGTTTGCTTTTCAAGAATTAAAGAATTGGTTGACTTTAGCACTAGTGTTGATCATTCCCAGCAGCAATGAGCCGTACGAAGTTTATACGGATGCTTCAGGACACGGACTTGGATGTGTGTTGATGCAGCATGGATGAATGATAGCATATGGATCGAGACAGTTACGACCTCATGAGCAATACTACCCTACTCACGATTTGGAGCTCACAGCAGTAATTCATGCACTAAAGATTTGGAGATATTATCTATACGGGGCGACATTTTAGGTTTTCTCTGACCACAAGAGTTTGAGGTATTTGGTTACTCAGAGGGATTTAAACTTGAGGCAGCGAAGATGGATGGAATACATGGAGGATTATGATTTTGTGCTGTAGTATCATCCCGGGAAAGCTAATGTCATTGCGGATGCACTTAGTCGGAAGTCTTTAGGAATTCTCGCTTGTTTGGCTCTTGAAGACTAGAAGAAGGATACGACAGTGAGTGAGTTCAGGCTATAGTATCATGAAGACTACGATCGTGTTTTGTTGTACCACATGGAGATGACCCTAGCTCTTGTTCAGATGGTGAAACAGAATCAGTGGCAAGACCAGTATCTTTAGGGAATCTGGACGCGAATTTAGAACGGAGAGCAGTTCGAAGAATGGAGGATATATACGGATGGATCGTTGTACTTTAGGGAGCATCTAACAGTTCCAGCAATTGCAGTAGTGACGAAGGCTGTCATGGACGAAGCTCATAAGTCTCAATTTGCTATTCATTCGGGGAGTACGAAGATGTACCGTAATCTTAAGAGGCAATATTGGTAGAGAGGTATGAAGAAAGATATCCAGGAGTATGTGGCCAAATGTACAACTTGTCTACAAGTGAAAGCAGAGCATCAGAAGCCAGCAGGTCAGCTTCAGTCGTTTCCTATTCTAGGATGGAAATGGGAACACATGACGATGGATTTTCTTACCAGATTGCCAAGGACGGAGCAGCGGCATGATGTGATTTGGGTCGTGGTCGACAGATTGACAAGTCAGCTCATTTCATTCTGTTCAGATCAACATGTTCGAGGAGGATTCTTGGGGAATTGTATCTATAGAACATAGTAAGATTGCATAGAGTTCCTTTATCCATTACATCAGATAGGGATACCAGGTTTAATGCCAAGTACTGAAGGAGCTTCCAGGAGGCTATGGGTATAGATTTGAACTTCAGCACGGTATTTCATCCTCAGACCAATGGGCAATCTGAGTAAGTTGTTCAGATTCTTGAAGATATGTTACACGTATGCGCATTAGACTTCGGTGGGAACTGGAAGAAATACTTGCATCTAGTGGAGTTCGTATATAACAATAGCCATCAGTCGAGTATTGGTATGGCACCATTCGAAGCGCTATATGGGCGACCCTGTCGATTGCCGGTGTGTTGGGCCGAACCAGAAGACAGAGTTATTCTTGGGCTAGATGAGATTTGCGATAGCAATGAAAAGATCGTCGTGGTTCGGGATCGATTGAAAGCAGCTCAGAGTCGACATAAGAGTTACGCGGATATAAGACGTCGACCCTTGGAATTTGAAGTTGGAGACTTTGTACTCTTGAAGGTATCTTCTCGCAAAGGCATTTCGCGATTTGGAGTAAAAGGAAAACTCGCGCCAAGATATGTCAGACCATTCGAGCTTACCCAGCGTGTTGGCATGGTTGCTTATCAACTCAACCTTCCTCTAGAACTTTCACATGTTCACAATGTATTTCATGTGTCAATGCTTTGGAAGTGTCCACCTGAGCAGGATAAGATCGTTTCATTCCAGGACGTGCAGGTTCAGGAAGATACGATGTATGAGGAAGTGCCGATCTAGATTATCGACCGTAAGGTGATTAGCCTGCGCCGTTGTGAGATCTTGTTAGTTAAGGTCGTGTGGCAGCATCACGGGGTTGATGAAGCCACTTGGGAATTAGAGTTAAGTATGCGGGAGTTGTATCCGCATTTGTTTTGTTTTTGAATTCATTTGTAAATTTCGAGGACGAAATTTCTTTTAGGGGTGGAGAGTTGTAACACCCCGAAATTAATTAAGTGTTATTAGAATATAAAATAGTGAATTAGTGTGCCATAATGAATATTTTAAACATAATTTGATCATTTTATGAAATTTCTAAACTTATGATATTTTTGATTATTTTAATAATTTTTAATTACTCTTAATTATTTTTAATTGTTATTTTAAATACTGAAAACAAAATAATTTGTCAGATGACCAACACGTCCCACTTTGGAAAACCACATACGGGACGTGGTATTGATTTGCAAACTGCTTTTCATTTTCTCTATTTAACTTCCTCTCTCTCTCTCACCCTCACTCACACTCTCTCTTCTCTCTTTCTCTCCCATGCACTCTTACTCTCTCTCTCTCTCTCTCTCTCTCTCTCTATTTGTCTCTCTCTCTCATTCTCTCTCAAAATTTTGAAACAAAATTCAATTTCAAGCTTTGGGTTAGTAGATTGGAAGCTCGGGAACACGATTGGACAACCACAAACTCGATTTAAAGCTTTGATTCAAGGTTGTGCGTGGACACACGGAGCTAACGTATAGCAGGCCGGGATTACTGTGTAGAACACCGATATGAGTATCGAGGTAGGACTTTTACCCCTTTCCTTTGGTAACCCGATTTAAAAAATGGTTTTTAGCCAAAAGGGATTTTTATCGAAATAATTTCAATAACTGATTGAAAAAGCATTTTATTGAATGTCTTTACAAACAATAGAATTGAGGTGATCTTTCATAATAAATCTCATAATGAATATAAATGATTATATTTGGTAAAAAGAGATTTTAATAATCACGAAGATATATATATATATATATATATTTGGGGCATGATGCCATATCAGAGATCGGGTCGTGTAGTGTGCAACCTTAGGGGCAGGTCCCGAAACCCAGCTGGGCCACTACGGTGGTGATTTACATATGGTTTGCCCAAGAAAAGAAAATGGTATTCTTTCTGGTCGACCCATTTAATTTACTTTGGTAAGGAAAGTTTTTATTAAATTTTCATCTATTTATTTGTTTGTTCTATTTTATTTTCTACATGTTTATTTGATTCATGAAATTTTTTTTAAAGTTAAATATTTTCAAAATATAGTCCTACTGAGCCTTTCGCTCACGTTTTATTTGTTTTAAAATCTTACCCTTTAGGTGGATATCAGCTTAGGATTAGAGAGGAGTTTACTGACTAGACTTGCGACCAGTAGAAGATTTGGGTAGGTTGTAATACAACAATTTAAGGCATGTAAAATCTTGACTTTTCCTTTTATTGTGGATTGTAGTTGTAATGTAATATTGTCAGTACTGTATGTGTGTACAAGATGTGGGTCAGTGGGACCCATTCTCGCCTCACCTTCTATTTTATTAGTACATTATTTTATTATCTTCTCGTTGCTTGCTTTATTCTATTATTTTATTTGTTCGAATATTATGACTGTTGTTTTAACTAAACAATTTTAAAATTATCACATTTTTATTTATAAATTTAATTCTAAAACCTAGTTTTTAACTAAATCTCTGTTCAATTAACTCAATTACTTTACCACGTCACCTCCTGTACTCCAGGGTGTGACATATAATGAGCTGGTTGGCCCATGTATATAATTAACCAGCGTGGATAGTATTGAGTCATCACTCACATGTTAATTAATATAAGATCAATAAGCTGGAAGCTTACTCAATATGCATATGACCTTTCATAACATCATCAATGTGGTGTAGCAATTAGGATTGTTTCTTTCTTATACCCTAAAGATGAGTTTAAGAGTCGACAGTCCATAGCATATTTAATGTTTTTGCAGTTTGGTCAAATACATTATCTACGTTGGGCTTACGGTCTGATGGGAATGAAACTAAGTCCATTTTCTAAGTAGATTTGAGCCAAATTATTTTTGTTGTACTGATGTGTTTTTTGAATTTTTGCAATAAATAAAAGATAAGAGATCAATAATCTTATTTTTTTAAAGAAAAAGAAAAAGAAAAAGAGGAGATTATCATTCAATTGTGATTCTGGTCCTAACTCCCTAAATTTCCTTTCACGTGAATCCTAAACAAGCTGCTGGTTCTAAACAGGAGAGCAAATATCTTCTTCACGTAAGCCATGTGCCAAATACATAAAGAATCCATGCAAAAAGAATCCTCTTAACCATCACTTGGAAATAGATAGCTCAATCAAAATCTGACACACTACGTGAACATCATGAGACGTACGTGTATAAATATCGACGTTTTTGGAAGATCCTATACATATCCATTTGGCAAGTAGCCAATGGCGCATTTCATCCACATGTGATGATATAAATTTAATTTAATGACCCTAATTAGTTTTCTAACCAAGAAAACGATTGTGCATGTTCTCATGTGATTTGTTGGCCTATTTGAAAAGTTGTCGGTGATCCGTTTGTTTAATTATCTCTTCCCAATTGGGAAAAGAGACAAGGTGCTTTAATTTATGGTTGGAACGGTTTAGCATAGTGAAATGAAAAGAGCTTCAACTCTCTCTATAGCTCTTTCTCTCTCTCTTTACATTGGCAAGTTTAGAATCAAGTGATAATGTTGATCGTCCGTTTATCATCCACTTTGAGGCTTTTACCTTCGAAGGGATTGTCATCATGTTCTATATTTGCTCAAATCTCAAAATTGTGTTGTTACATTTATCTTCTGAAAATATTTACATAATAAATTGTAACTATATTACAAAGTCAATAAGAACAACCACCAAAATTTAACACAAATTTATAATTATTTGGTCGTCAATGGGTTTTATTATATCAAGTTCGTCTGTCTCTTGAGTCATCTTAAAGTTAGTAATTTATCATTTTGAGAAAGTTATTTAATAAAAATGTTAATGAAAAATAATAAATTTAAATGAAAAATAATAAAAAAATACAAGCTTTGACAAGTGGAAAAAAGAATGAGCAAATATTAAACTTGCAAGCAGAAAGTTCAAGGGAAATTTGAAAGTATGAAAGAAAGAAGTTGAAGAACGAAAAAGTGCAACACTAATCCATACCTCTTGTTTAAACTTAAAGATATAGACGTAGCACTTATTGTTTTGAGCAAAAAAAAAAAAAAAAAAAAAAAAAAAAAAAAAAAAAAAACGAAAAAAATAAAAAGAGGTAGCACTTGTTTTTTTCAAGGAAAAAAATTCAATAATTTCAAGATATCGCCTATAAATAAAAAATAAGCACCTTCTCTAAAAGAGAAAAAAAGAAAAAAAATCATGGGAGACTTGGAGGATTTTTTTTCCTTTTTTTTAAAAAGAAAGAGGCTTGTTTTTCTCTTTTGTGTTATGTGAATTTTAAATAAGATAAAGTTTGCAAATATCTTCAACTCAAAATTTCAAAATTTTCAATAAGCTATTTTATTATTAACATTGGTGTAAAGCAAAAGAGAACAAAACAGTCAGTGACTTCTTGGGAGAAAATTAGTTTCGTACCACTTCTTTAATACCATTAACATTTTGTACTATTTTTTTTTTTAAATCTTTGATTCATATTACTTTTGACATACAATATGTCCAAACAACCGCTATAAAATATCTTACCACCCAGCTCTTCATCTTTCTCTTCCCTCATTCTATGTTTCACACCCTTCCCTTTCTCTTCTTGTTGCCTCTTTCTCTTTCATCTCTCTCTCTATTTCCTAAAAGTAGTATGTTTTAATATTTTTTAACAGAAATGGTAGGAATTAAAAGTGATATTATAAAAGTGGTATTTATCAAATTGTCCCGTGTCAGAAACTAGTGATGTAATTTAATATTTATGTACCATTCTATTTAATTAAATGATTGTCGGGCCTGGTAACGTGAGCCTAAAACCAAGTGGGGCATTAAAGTTGTTGTATGCTGGAACTAGGTGCCATCAAGTGTGGTGGACGCGGCTTTTGCAATCCGCCCTACATAGCTAGAACCAGTTGCCTGGTACCCAACGCAAAGTCTTTTGCGTTCGAACAACACGTCTAGAACGCCCGGTGCGACAAACTTAAGCAGGAAACATGATTGTAATATAAAATATACATTATGACTAAAAAAAATGGCTTTACTTGACCACTGCTAACCCGCATGTAGGCCACCAATGCAACTAATAGGTGCTACTGTGTCGAGCCCCGGAATACAAGAGGTGACATGGTGGGTTAATTAAGTTGATTAAAAAGAAATTTTAATTAAACACGAGTTAAAGAAATTAATTAATCAAGAAATAGAGATAATTTAAAATCCTTTTTAAATAAACATCTATGATAATTAAACAAATAAGATAAAAATGAAATGAAATAAATAATAAAAAATAAGGGAATATGTGTTGGGTCCTATTGATCCACAACTTATGCACACACATAGTATTGACAATATTAGATTACAACCACAGTTCAAAGTAAAAGAGAAAGTTAAAGTTATACATGCCTTAAATTATCCGTACAGCCTGCTCAAGTCTTCTACTAGTCGTAGGTTCGATCTGCAGACTCTTTTTCGATCCTAAGTTGAAATCCACTAGAGGGAGGGGAGATTTTAAAACAAATACAAGGTGGGCGCAAGGCTCAGTAGGACTATATTTTAAAATATTTACTTTCAAAAGAAAATTTCATTATTTTGGAAATTATTTGAAAAGTAAACTTAAATAAATGAATAAATAAATTCAATACAATTAATCTTACCAAATCCGAGTATTGGTCGATCAGAAAGAATATCATTTTTTTCTGGGCAAACCATATATGTAACACCACCGTAGTGGCCCAGCTAGGTTTCGGGACCTACTCCTAAGGTCGCACACTACATGACCCAATCTCGAATATGGCATCATGCTCATATATATGTATATATCTTTTTTATAATCATTAAAATCTCATTTACTAAGTATTTCATTTACATTCATTATGAGGTTTTTTATAAAAATCACCTCAGTCCACTGTTCATGAAATTGCTCAATGAAAATCTTTTTCAATCAATCATTGGAAACATTTTGATAAAAATCCTTTTTGCGGCCAAAGATATTTAAAAAGTAGGTTACCAAGAAAAAGGGTATAAGTCCTACCTCAATACTTGTGTCGATGTCCCACACCCTAATCCCGATCCTCTATACGTCAGTTTCGTGGAACCACAAACAACCTTAAATATATAAACCGAGGCTATCAGCACCTACCTTAAGTTATCTTTTGTTACTAAACTGTTTCATGGTGTCCTAGTGTGCTATTTAAGTTTATACAATCATTTTACAAAGTCAAAATCTCAATCGGGGCTCAAAACGGTGAAAACGGGTGACAAGTAACAAAATTTCACCATGCCTAGTCGGCCTGCCGGTCACCCTGGCTCGGCTGGCCAAACCGCACAGTTTGGCCTAACCGCACAGTTTTGCCTATCGAAAAACCAAGTCCTATCGGCTAAACTTTTCCAAGTTTGGCTTGCCAGTCGTATGAATCCGGCCTACCGAACTCATGTATCTGGCCTACCGAACTGGAAAATTCTAGAATTTTTTAAGCATTGGTTTCAGCCTCCTTGAGCCCAAATCTTCATTTCAACCTATTTTTCTTAGTTCGTAGGCATGGAAAACATCTATAGATGATAGAAAAACAATATAAAACACTTTTGGACTAATTTAAACAAGACTTGCGCAATAATTTTGAATAAATCTAAAAATAGGAAAAAATGGAGAAAAATAAAAAATCATGATTTAAATCCGTTTTTCTTCAAACTAAGCTTAGATTCTAGTTATTCTAAGTTACTCTAACTTAAATTAAAGGTTTCCCAAGCTTAAATGAGCTTAGATTTCAAAATACAAGAAAAATTGAAAAAGTTTTGAAAATTCAAAAACTAACCTTGGATTTAAACTTTAAATCGTGTCTTTGGTTGCTTAATTATGCTTCCGAGCCTCCAATCCACTAATCCGAAGCTTGGGCTTGATTTTTGACTCAAAAATTTTGAGAGACAGAGAGAAGAGAGAGAGACAAGCAAGAGAGAGAGAGAGTGAGATTGAGCGTGGAAGGGAGAGAGGAGAAGATAGAGGTATAAATAGAGAGAGAAATGGACGGTTTCATTGTGTGGAAACCGTGTGCTGCCCACAGTTTTGTGAAACAAAATATATTTGACTTTTGACAAATTGTTTTGTTTCAAATTCAAAATGACAAATAAAGATAATTTAAGGAAATTAAAAATCATCAAAATATTCAAAATGACATTAATTTAGAAATCTCACAAAGTGATCAAATAAAATTTAAAACATTCATTATGGCACACTAATCCACCATTTTACACACTAATAACATTTAACTAATTTTGGGGCGTTACAGCTCTCTTGCCCTAAAATAAATTTTGCCCTCGAAATTTACAAATCGTTTTAGAAACAAAATAAATGCGGATGCAACTCTCGCATACTCGATTCTAATTCCCAAGTGGCTTCATCAACCCTATGATGCTGCCACACAACCTTTACTAGCGGGATATCGCGATGACAAAAATTGATAACTTTTCGATCGATGATCTGAATTGCACTTCCTCATATGTCGTGTCTTCCTGAAATTATCTTGTTCTGCTCAGGCGGACACTTACGAAGCATCAACACATGGAATTCGTTGTGAACTTGAGATAGTTCAGGAGGAAGGTCGAGTCGATAAGCAACCACACCAACACACTGAGTAATCTCGAACGGTCCAATATACCTTGGTGTAAGCTTACCACTCACTTCGAATTGTGAGAAGCCCTTGCGAGGTGATACCTTCAAGAGAACAAAATCTCCTACCTTAAATTTTAAGCATCAACGTCTTCTATATGCGTAACTCTTCTGTCGACTCTGAGTTGCCTTCAATCTATCTCGGATTATAGTGACCTTTTCATTGCTGTCACAGATCTCATTTGGCCCAAGAATAATCCTGTCTTCTAGTTCAGCACAACACACCAGTGACTGACACAGTCGTCCATATAATGCCTCAAACAGTGCCATGCTAATGCTCGATTGATAGCTATTGTTGTATGCAAACTCTACCATATGTAAGTACATCTTCTAGTTCTCGCTAAAGTCTAACGCACATGCACACAACATGTTTTCGAGAATTTGAATAACTTGCTTAGATTCGATCTAAGGATGAAATGCTATGCTGAAATTCAAATCCATACCCAAAGCTTCCTAAAACCTCCTCCAGTACTTGGCATTGAATCTGGTGTCTCTATCAGAGGTGATGGATAAAGGAACTCCATGCAACTACACTATGTTCCACAGATACAATTCTCTGAGTACTCTACTCGAACAAGTCAACCAGAAGGGAATGAAATGAGCTGATTTCATCAACTTGTCGACCACAACCCAGATTGCATCGTGCCTCTGCTCCATCTTTGGCAATCTAGTAAGAAAATCCATTGTAATATGCTCCCATTTCCATCCCGGAATAGGATGTGACTGAAGCTGACCTGCTGGCTTTTGATGCTCGGCTTTCACTTGAAGAAAAGTTACATACTTAGCCACATATTCTCGAACATCCTTCTTCATACCTTTCCACCAATATTGCCTTTTTAGATCACGATACATCTTCATGCTTCCTGGGTGAATGGCAAACTGAGACTTATGGGCTTCATCCATTACGGCCTTTGTCACTTCTGTGATTGCTGGGACTGCTAAGTGCTCCTTGAAGTACAATGATCCATTGGCACGTATCTTTCATTCTTTAAATTGCTCTCCATTTTGACTCTGTGTCTAGATTCCCTAAAGGTGCTGGTCTTGCCACTGATTTTGCTTCACCATCTGAATGAGAGTTGGGGTCGTCTCCATATGATACACCAAAAATCGATCATAGTCTTTGTAGTACTACAGCCTGTACTCACTCATTGCTGCATCCCTTTTCCAATCTTCAAGTGCCAAACAAGCGACAATCCTTGCAGACTTCCTGCTGAGCGCATTAGTGACCACGTTAGCTTTCACTAGATGATACTGCAGCAAGAAATCATAATCCTCCAAGTACTCCATCCATCTTCACTGCCTCAAGTTCAAATTCCTCTGAGTAAACAGGTGCTTCAAACTCTTGTGGTCAGAGAAAACCTGAAATGTTGCCTTGTACAAATAACATCTCCAGATCTTCAGCGCGTGAATCACCGCTGTGAGCTCCAAGTTGTTAGTAGGATAATTTTGCTCGTGAGGTCGTAGCTATCTTAATTCATACGCCATCATGCGTCCGTGTTGCATCAATACGCACCCAAGTTTGCATCCTGACGTATCTGTGTAAACCTCATATGGCTCGTCACTGTTGGGGATAATCAATACTGAGGTTGAGGTCAATCGATTTGTCAATTCTTGAAAAGCAAGCTCACATTCTTCATCCCACTTGAACCTGACATTCTTCCTGATCAATCTTTTCAATGGCACTGTTATCTTCGAGAAATCCTTCATAAATTTCCTATAGTATCCTACGAGTTTCAAGAAGCTATGGATTTCTGCTACATTTCTCGGTCATTCCCATTCCACTATGGCTTCAACCTTAGATGGATCCACTGAGATACCATGCTTGGAGATGACCTGACCCAAAAACTTAACTTCTATAAACCAGAACTCACACTTCCTTTTCTTAGCATTCAACTGGTGCTCCCGTAAAGTCTAAAGTACAATTTTGAGATGTTGCTCATGCTCCTCCCAAGTCTTAGAATAAATGAAGATGTCGTTGATAAACACGATTACAAACTGATCAAGATAGGGCCTGAATATCATGTTCATTATGTCCATGAAGGTTGCTGAAGCATTCGTCAGTCCAAACAGCATCACTAGAAATTCAAAATATCCATACTGAGTCCTAAAAGCTATTTTGAGGATGTCCTCTTCCTTAATTCTTAGTTGATGGTATCCTGACTGCAAATTTATCTTTGAGAAATAACGCGAGTCTCCTAACTGATCAAACAATTCATCGATTCTAGACAAAGGATACTTGTTCCTCACCGTAACTTGATTCAACTATCGATAATCTATACTTAACCTGAGGGTCCCATCATGCTTCTTAGTAAACAAAACCGGTGCTCCCCACGACAATATACTATTCCAGATGCATTCCTTATCAGCAAGCTCTTGAAGTTGCTTTCTTAATTCTTTCATTTCTGCCATTGCCATCCGATAAGGTGCTATAGAAATCAATGCTGTTCCTGGAAGCAACTCTATACCAAATTCGATCTCCAAGTGTAGTGGTATTCTTAGCAATTTGTTGGGGAAAACATCTTCAAATTTGTCTACCATTGGGATCACTACATTTCTTCTCTAGGTATTGGGCTCTCCTTCTAGGTTCATGAGGAAGGTGTAACAAGCTAGATTCTTTTGCCCTTGACAGATGTCTTTACAAGATGCTCACTTATGAGCCGGTCACCACCACCCTGGTAGGTGATCATTGTCCCGCTATCGGACACTAGAGTCACTCTTCTAAGTTGACAATCTACAACTGTATTATACCTAGACAGCCGGTCCATCCCTAAGATTACGTCATACGAACTCATGGGGATTACAATCGAATCACTCTTCAAAATCTCATCCCCAATCTTTATTTTACAAGCTTTACAAATACATTTCACACATACCCGACCTAAGGGTGAGGCTATAACTAGGGGTCAACCAAACTCTTCTATCTCTAATCCCAAGACATGTACAAAAGAGCTCAAAACGAGAGAATGTGACCCAAGGGTGAGGCTATAACTAGGGGTTCACCAAACTCTTCTATCTCTAATCCCAAGACATATACAAAAGAGCTCAAAATGAAAGAATGTATGGCACTAGTGTCAAATAATACATGTGCTAAAGACTAAGAAACCAGGATCACACCATCGACAACCGCATTACTAGTCTGGGTATCCGAACTCCCTGTCGTCATGGTATAAACCTACACTAGAGCTTTCCCTTTTTCTTTACCAACATTGTTAGGTCCTAGGTTAGTTGGCCAATACTGCTGCACTGGTGGTGACTGCACACTCGCTATATTCGGCACTCGAAACTCAGGGGCATTGTGCTGAAAACTCTGCAGCTGGTATCCTTGTGCTGGGTATGGTAGCTGCTAGGAAGAAAACTGATGGAACTGAAGCTAAAGGGACTACTGAGGTAGAGGCAAGGTCTGAGGCTAAGTCTAACACTACAAGAAATTAATGATTACACGACCTTTATTTCATGACCATTTCCTAAAAACCATCGTGGTAAGGTAAAAAATACGCGGCAAGTTATGCCAGCAAAAACAAAGACCATCGTGGAGAAGGGCAGAGATACCACGATAGTTTTCTCGAAAAACTATCATGGAATTAGAGAGATACCACGACGGTTTCTCGAGAAAACTGTCATGGTATATTTGAGATACCACGACGATTTTCTCAAGAAACCGTCATGGTATCTTTCTTATTCCACGATGGTTTTTCGAGAAAACCATCGTGGTATCGTACTTAATACACCCTTCCAACCTCGACATTTAGACACATTTCAAAAACACACTTCAGAAATACAAACACAGACCTGTCCGAATCAGCCACCGTCATTTTTCTCCGCCTCCACACTCCTTAATCTCAGCCCAAATTGTAAGTTTTTGTAGTAATTGATAAACAGTTGTTGATTGTGATGTATAATAAATCCAAAATTGATAAATATATGTTGATTTTGTTGTTTATTCTGTGAAGTTTGTACTGTGGATCATGGGTATGATTTCTTCGTTTTATAATGAGTATGTGTAACTTGTTTTATGATGGGTGATTTTTTTTTTATGGTTAATTAATATATGTAGGTGGCTATATATATAAATTATGAAATTAATTTTAATTGAAAATTTGCTATTTATTATTTTAATTTAGGAATTACAAAATGGATAGGAAATGGATGTGAGATTTTCGATTGTCTAGAGAGTATGTGAACGGTGTGGAAGAGTTCTTAGATTTTACCAAAAGTCATGCAAATGGTGATAACATTCGATGTCCATGTGTTCAATGTGGAAACCATAGATTGCATCTTATTACAATTGTTAGAGGACATTTATTTCGAAATGGAATCATAAGTAGTTATCAAGCATGGCATTTTCATGTAGAGTCTAATTTCAATCCAACTTACTAAGTAAAGAAAAGCAATCTATTGTGGAGCATAATATGGAGGATGAAGACAATATGGTTAACATAGTCAATGATTTAGAAGAACACTTTGTGCACTGTCTGGATTTATTTGAGACAATGATGAATGATGTAGAGACACCCGTGTATGAGAGGTGTACTAATTTCACTAAATTGTCTGCTTTAGTTGGATTATGGAATTTGAAAGCATCGGGTGGTGGTCAAATTCTAGTTTCACAAAGCTGTTGGAATTTTACGAAGGCTTCTACCAAAGGATAATAAATTACCAAATAGTATGTATGAGGCTAAGAAGACTTTGAGCACTTTGGGAATAATTCATGCATGTGAAAATGATTGTGTTCTCTATAGGCATGAGTATGAGGACGAGAATTATTGTCCAGTTTGTCAACAAGCAAGGTGGAAGAAGGAAATGAGCCAAAAGACGGCAAGAATGGAGTGCTAAAGAAAGTGTTATGGTACATTCCACAGATACCACGTTTGAGACGTTTATTCGAAAACCCAGAACATGCCAAGAATTTGACATGGCATCATGGCAAACGGGTGGATGATGTTATGCTTAGACACCCAGTGGATTCACCACAATGGAAGACTTTGAAGCTGATCATCCCAACTTTAGTGCGGATCCAAGAAACATACATTTTGCTTTGTCGATGGATGGAATGAACCCACATGGTAACATGAGTAGTAGGCATAGCACTTGGCCCGTAATACTTGTTAACTATAATCTCCCTCCGAAGATGTGCATGAAGCGGAAGTTTTTAATGTTGTCTTTATTGATTTCAGGTCCTCACCAACCAGGCAATGACATTGATGTATACTTGGGACCGTTAATCGATGATCTAAAAATGTTGTGGGAAACGGGAGTTGAAGTTAGAGATGCTTACCAAAAAGAGACATTCACACTTCGGGCGATGTTGATATGGACAATTAACGACTTCCCCACATATGACAATTTATCTGGTTATTCGGTGAAGAGTTTTATTGGTTGTCCTATTTGTATGATGGAAATGTCTCACAAACATTTGAAAAATGAAAAGAAAACTATTTTTCTTGGTCATAGAAGATGGTTGCCAAGAGATCATCACTACCGCAAACAAAAGAAAGCCTTTGATGGCAATAGCGAAGAACGAGACCTTCCGTGCCCTTTGACGAGTGAACAAATATTTGAAATGGTACAAGATATAAGAGTCGTATTCGGTAAGAGAAAGCGAGGTAAGGAGGAGATGCAAAATGATGGACCATGGAAAAAAAGATCAATCTTCTTTGAACTTTCCTATTGGAAGACACTTTTTGTTCGTCATTGCTTGGATGTTATGCATATTGAGAAAAACGTTTGTGAATCTGTAGTCAGCACATTGCTTGACATTCTGGGCAAGACTAAGGATGGTGAAAAAGCTCGGTTGGATCTCATGGAAATGGAGATTAGGCCTAATATGTTTCCTAAGAGAAGAGGGAACCGGACTTACATACATCTGGCAAAGCACAAGTTATCCAAAGCAAAAAAGAGAAAGCTCTGTGAATGGCTTGCTTCATTAAAAGTGCCAGATGGGTATTCTTCAAACTTCAAAAAGTTGGTGTCGGTGAACGATTTGAAACTTATTGGCATGAAAACACACAATTTTCATGTGTTGATGTAGCAATTACTACCACTTGCTTTGCGGGGAATTCTAACAAAGGATGTGAGATTTGCAATTTCTAAGTTGTGCTCGTTCTTCAATTTAATATGCACGAAGGTCATTGATCCACTTGTGCTAGATGCACTGCAATCAGAGTTGGTGCAAACCTTATGCATGCTTGAAAAGTATTTTCCACTGGCATTTTTTGACATCATGATTCATTTAATAGTGCACTTAGCACGTGAAGTTAAGTTGTGCGGACCAGTGTATTTTAGATGGATGTACCCATTTGAAAGATATATGAAAGTTTTGAAGGGCTATGTGAAGAATCAAAATAGGTTGGAGGGATGTATTGTACAAAGTTACATAGATGAGGAATTAGTTGAATTTTGCTCCGAGTACCTATCTAATGTGGACACAATTGGGGTGCCAAAGACTATAAACATTGACGCTAGGGGACTATCTACAGGTAATCCTTCATCAGTAAGCCGAGAGAAGTGGGAGCAAGCTTGTCTTTATGTCTTGCACAACACTAATGAAGTGGAGCCTTTCATTGAGGTGCATATGAACGAATTAAAATAAACATTCCCAAAAAGAGCAAGAAATGAGATGTGGTTGCAAGATGAACACAACTGGACCTTTCGGTTGTCTAGCACACATCTATGGCAAGTGGTCCACATCAAAAGACGGAGGCATGTCATAGGAGTTAAAGAACCTATCTAGAGGGCCGTCGTTGGTAGTTATAAGGTACATGTCATATTCCATAAATGGTTACACTTTCTACACTCGTGAAAGGGATGAGAAGCATCTGGTGCAAAATAACGGTGTCACTCTCAATGCAAAGGCTATGTATATTGCCTCCACCAAGGACAAGAAGCAGATATATGGGACCATGAACTACTTTCGTTTCATTAAAGATATTTGGAAACTTGATTATGGGGGATTACGCATAACACTTTTTAAGTGCAAGTGGGCCGACAATAACTATGTTAAGAATGACGATGATGGCATCACAGTGGTTCACTTTAGAAGATTGGGATACAAGAATGATCCATTCATTATGGCATCACAAGCAATCCAAGTTTTTTACACTACTGATCCCCAAGACATGGAGTTGTCTCTATTCGTCCCGACAAAGCCAAGAATAGTTATCGATGGTGAAGAAGTTGATGAAGATTGCGCAGACATCCCTTCATTCATAAAGGGATTGCCACTGGTTGAAGAGATAGATAATTTTGAAGATGATGTTTAACACTTGCTTCGTGAAGACGTGCAATGGATATGTATTGATGAACCAATGAAAAAAAAGGTTAAAAGATGAGCATCAATAATTTGTATAGATGTCAATTTACTTGTAACAATTTTTGGCAAGTTACTGCAATTTTCAATCTTATGGCAATTTCTTTATATTGATCTATAGTTAAATTTCTAGTGAAAATAGAGATAAAGTATACATTCTAGGCCATTGGATGCTTAACACACGGGCTGGCTACCCTGGGCAGCAAAACTATAATGTGTGGAAAAAGGTTGTTAGACAATTTTTTCACGGCAGTTTCTAGTAGAAACCGTCGTGGAAGAGCCTCTACCACGACGGCTTCTTCTGTCGTGGTAGAGGGCTCTTCCACGATGGTCTAGAAACCATTGTGGTAGAGGGCTCTTCAACGACGGTTTCTCTACGATGGTTTCTGCAAGAAACCGTCGTGGTAAAGGAGTCTTCCATGATGGTTTCTACAAGAAACCATCGTGGTAGCAACCCTATGGCTCCAAAATTTGCTTCAAATTTTTAAAATCTATGCCACTGACACCCATTATATGCGCGCCCATTCCTCACTCTCTATCTCAAATCCCTCTTTCTCTCTCTCACTAAAAACACCCACAATCTTTTTGACCCATTTCTCTCTCTCTAAAATCCGGCCTCCCTCCGCTGCCACCATCTCCACTACGCCGCCATTGGCACCCCCCCCCCGGCAGTAAGTTCCCCCTCTCTCTCTCTCTCCTCTTCCGCTTCCCCCCCTTTCTCTCTCCTCCTCCACCCT
>CAMOHE010032150.1:34819-73435 GCA_946598075.1 Artocarpus hirsutus
CCCCCACCCCTTCCCCCTCCCCCTCCCCCCTAGCCCCCCTCCCCCAGCCCCCTCTGCCCCCCTCCCCCTCTCCCCCAGCCCCCCCCGCCCCTCCCTTGTCGTGGAACAAATTATAAATGTGAATATGTCAATATTTGATTATGTGGAACTATGTCAATATATGAAATTGTAAATATGTGAAGCTGACAAATAATTATGCAATTTGTGGTAAATCTGTCAATATATCAAACATGTGAAATTATGTGAATATGTACAATTTGTGAAATTATTATATATGTAATTGAAATTGTAAACTTCTGAATATGTGTAATAAGTGAAATTATATAAATATGTGAAAAGTGTCTATGAAATTGTGCAATTGTGAATATGGTAAGATTTGATTACGTGAAATTATGTCAATATATGAAATTGTGAATATCTGAAGATGGAAAGTAATTGTGAAATTTGTGGTGAATATGTCATTATGTCTAACATGTGAAATTATATGAAATTGTGCAATTCGTGACATTAGTATGTGAAGATGTGAATATGTGTAGTTTGTGATTAAAATTAGTATGTTTGTGTATAGTTTTTGAATATGTTGCATAGGTATAATGTCTCGGGAAATTGATAGTGACCAGTATGAGAAGGAGTATGAAGGCTGCACTTCATTTGCACCGCAATATAGCAAGGGAAACCATCGCAGTAAGCCCCGAAGGTGAACCGAATTTGATCCAAAACTAGACTTTGAGCGAAGGGCTACATTAATGAAAAAAATTCATCAGATGAGAAAGAAAGGTTTAAGAATTGAAGTGACTTTTGATTATAAAGGCCAACCAGAAGGCGCACCCGGTCATGAATTAAGCAGTTGGATCGGAGTCCTTAGTCGAGAGCACATTCCAATATAGACAAAAGATTGGAGGTCTAAGGATTTAGATAAAGTAAAAGATGTGATTTGGAAAGAGATATACGAAGCTTTCACAATTGAGGAATGGTATAGGAAAAGGGCTTTAAAGGTTTGCAGTGAATTAGCAAAGGGGTTCAGATCCAACCTCTACGTTACCTTTGTACAGCCATACCTTTCCATTCCAGAAGAGGATATAGATATATATAAACGGCCTCCTATGGTAGCACACTACTAGCCCTCCATAAACGATGAAGATTGGGAAGCTTTTATGAGGTATCGACGTTCCAGTGATTTCCAACTGCTATCATCAAATGCAAGAAAAATAAGAGCAAAAAATTAATAATGCTCTATGGTTGGCCAAGTGGGATATAGAGAGCTCGAGCAATCCTTGGTATGTTTTTAATTAACTCAAACTACATATATCAATTATTGCTTCATTACTATGTTACTAACATAGCATAAGACAGTTTGCAAAGACAGGCGTGCAACCAACATGGGAGGAGTTGTGGGTAAAATCACGTCAAGGACCTAATGGCTAGTTTAAAAATCCAAAAGTAGCAGAGATTTTCAACTTGATTGTAAGTCTATTGAACATGAACAATTAATTTGTATTTACTATGGGTGGATGAAGGATTGCTTGAATAATATGATTGTGTTGTTGTTGTACAGGATGAATACACAACGCAACAAAGTCAATGGAGCTTCCAATCGGTCGGTAATGATGACATTTTGACAAGGCCACTAGGGAAACTGGAACATTCAGGACATACGTGTTCGCGGTCAATCGAAGTATGTGAAGCAGTCTCAATACTTCCACCTCCAACCAGGATCATCAAAATTGAATTCTCAAATGTCGAAGATGCACATAGAGATTGCAGAACTCCGAAGTCTTGTGACTGAGCTCATTTCCCAAGAACATGCTAAGTCGACGGATGATAGCATCTCACAATGCAACAGCTTCAAAGCTAGTTGTAACCCTCCCAATACTGTAGCAGAAGCTCCAGAAGCTCCAAAAGTCCAATTGTCACCTCCTCGTCAAGGGCCCAAACAATGTAGGCTCTTCGTTAAGGATAGAGTTAATAGTGGGTGTACACTTGTTGCACTTGGGAAGGTGTGGATGGAGAGCCTTCCAAATTGATACAATTTATGGATGACTATTAGGGGAAGAGAACGTGCATGTTAGCATCACTACCATCAGAGTTAGAATAGCTGAATTGCCTGTTCCAACACTTGAAGCAACAACTATGGGTGAAGCAGCAGGAAGCTTCGTCGCATGGTTGAAGAGGTTAGTTGAAGTCATCACATTGATAAAGACGAGTCGAGCACCTAGCCATGTTCCCCAAGATCTAAGCGGAAAGAAACAACAAAAAAAGAAAAGCTCTCTAAAAGCAAGAGAATCACAACATGAGGTTCAACAAGAACAAGTACAAACCATTGCTAAAGAGCAACTGCTTGCATTTAACTTCGCTTCAGTACCTCAAGGATTTATGCAGTTGGCTCTATACGCACATTCTTTCATGCGCGATGGGTCGACCATTCCATGCCCGATATTGGTAAATGTCACTGGCAATGATTTGCCTATCTATGTGGGGTATGAAGACGTTTACGACTTCATCAACTTTGAAGAAATCGGGGCAAGCTGTATCCTCGTATACCTTAGGTGATAACTCCAGCCTTATTTCAGTATTTTAAAAATATATGTAGAGTTGTAAGGTGTTTTAAAATAATTCATTGTAATATTTTTTATTGTAGTTTTTTGGCAAAATATTGTGAACTTCAAGGCATGGCGCAAAATTTGCCATTGTTTCAAGTGCTGCAAGAGACTTACAGAGTGATCATAGAGAGCATGCCACATCACTCCTCCACCTATTAACTGAAGCACCGAGGGGGAAATTATTTTTCCTGTCATACAACGTTGGAGAACATTGGATGTTGGGACTTATTTCACCATGGGAGGACCAAATATATTGGTTTGACCCCATTGGACACCCACCACGTGAGGATTTCGTATCAGTCACAAGATTGTAAGTATTAATGTTGTCTTATAAAATTAATTGTTTTTAGTCTCACATAATTGTATCGTCTATTAATTTATTTATTATTTAAACATGATACATTATTAGGGCGCTTAATGATTGGAAGCTTCAAACGGGAACCGGTGTCACAAACTGACCGAACGGAACGCTATATTCTAAACCTAAGTGTCCAAGACAACATGGAAACATAGAATGTGGTTTTTTTATTCTACGTTTCATGCGAGATATAATTACAAGTGGTATACAAACCTTAGCAAAAAAAGATTTTTATATACATACAGATATACATGAAGTTAGATTAGAGTAGATACAATTTGTAAATAGGTACGTGCTTTTTAGATAGGTACACGTCATAGTAGATTAACAAAGTGCTCAAAATAGCTCAAATGTAAAATGATCTTGTAAATACAATGCAATTTTTAATATACAGCAATTATTGTATGCAATTAGGGCTTTTGATGTAATGGATAACATACGGGACTAGCCATCCCATGGGAAATAGAAATTATTGGAGAATTTTTTTTTGGATAAATACCAAATTTCTATGACGGTTTTTGGTAAAAACTGTGATAGAAGCTAGAGCTTCCATGACGGTTTTTGATGAAACTATCGTGGAAGTTAAGATTCCATGACGGTTTTCATAAAAAACTATGGTGGAATCTCCACCTTCCACCATGGTTTTTGATAAAAACCGTCATGGAAGGGTAAGATTCTACAACGGTTTTTACCAAAAACCATCGTGGAAGCTATAGATTCCACAATGATTTTTAGTAAAAAGCGTCTGTGGAATCTTCCCCTTGCACAACGGTTTTTGATGAAAACTATCGTGGAAAATTAGACCTTCCCCCTAGTTACCGCGCCAATTATTCTATTACATGACGGTAAAAAACCATCATAAAAACTCGATATTGTTCCATGATAGAAGTTTCCACGACGGTTTTTTAACCATCGTGGAATCTACATTTTGTAGTAGTGTAACGACTGGCTCTTTCTTCGGTCTGAAGTCCTAGACGAGCACTCTTGATTGGGCAATTCCTCTTGATATGACCTGGCTACTGGCAATAGTGATAGTGAAAACTGTATATCGCAACGATGTAAGCTGATCACTTTACGATCAATGATCTAGATTGGCACTTCCTCGTACGTCATGTCTTCCTAAATCTACATATCATGAAACAAAACTATCTTGTTCTACTTAGGTAGACACTTCTGAAGCATTGACACGTGGAATACGTCGTGAACATATGAGAGTTTAGGATGAAGGTCGAGTCGATAAGCAACCACACCAACACGCTAAGTAATTTTGAACGGTCCAACATATCTTGGCACAAGTTTCCACTTACCCCAAATCACGAGGATATCTTTGCGAGACGATACCTTCATGAGTAACTCTTGAATTCTAAGGGTCGACGTCTTCTATCCGTGTAACTCTTTTGTCAACTCTGAGCTACCTTCAATCTATCTCGAATTACAGTGACCTTTTCATTACTTTTGCGAATCTCATCTAGCCCAAGAATAACTCTATCTTCTGGTTCAACCCAACACACTGATGACCAACACGGTCGTCCATATAGTGCTTCGAATGGTGCCATGCCAATACTCGATTGATACCTATTGTTGTATGCAAACTCTGCCAGATGCAAGTACATCTTCCAATTCGCATATGCGCGTAACATATCTTTGAGAATCTGAATAATCTGCTCAGATTGCCCATCAGTCTGAGGATAAAATACCATGCTAAAGTTCAAATTTGTACCCAAAGCCTCCTGAAAGCTTCTCTAGTACTTGGCATTAAATCTGGTATCTCTATCTGATGTGATGGATAAAGGAACTCTGTGTTACCGCACTATGTTTTGTAGATATAATTCTCTGAGAACTCTCCTCGAACAAGTCAACCTGAATGGAATAAAATAAGCTAACTTTGTTAACCTGTCGACCACGACCCAGACTGCATCATGCCTTTGCTCTGTCCTTGGCAATCCGATAAGAAAATCCATCGTCACGTGCTCCCATTTCCATCCTGGGATAGGACGTGGCTGAAGCTGACCTGCTGGCTTTTGATGCTTGGCTTTCACCTAAAGATAAGTCGTACACATGGCCACATATTCTCGAACATCTTTCTTCATACCTCTCCACCAATATTGCCTCTTTAGATCACGATACATCTTTGTGCTCCCCGGATGGATGGCAAACTGAGACTTATGGGCTTTATCCATTACGGCCTTCGTCACTTCTGCGATTGCTGTAACTGCAGACGATCCCTGAAGTACAATGATCCATCCGCACGTATCTTCCATTCTTTGAATTGCTCTTCGCTCTAAATTCACGTCCAGATTTCCTAAAGGTGCTGGTCTCGCCACTGATTTTGCTTCACCATCTGAACAAGAGCTGGGGTCATCTATATGTGGTACACCAAAACGCGATCATAGCATTCATGATACTGTAGCTTGTACTCACTCACTATTGCATCTCTTTTCCAATCTTCAAGAGCCAGACATGCAAGTATCCCTAAAGACTTCTGACTAAGCGTATCAGCGACTACATTAGCTTTCTTGGGATGGTACTACAGCGTGAAAGCATAATCCTTTATGTATTCCATCCACCTTTGCTGCCTCAAGTTTAAATCCCTCTGGGTGAACAAATACTTCAAACTCTTGTGGTCAGAGAAAACCTGAAATGTCGCACTATACAAATAACATCTCCAGATCTTTAGCGCATGAATTACCGCCACGAGCTCCAAATCATGAGTAGGGTAGTTTCACTCATGAGGTCGTAGTTGTCTCGATCTGTACACCACCATGTGTCCATGTTGCATCAACAAGCATCCAAGCCACATCCTGAGGCATCTGTATAAACTTCATACGGCTCATCACTTTTGGGAATGATCAACACTGGTGCTGAGGTCAACCGTTTCTTCAATTCTTGAAAAGCAAACTCACATTCTTCACCCACTCGAACCTAACATTCTTCCTAATCAATCTTGTCAACGGTGCTACTATCTTCGAGAAATCCTTTACAAACTTCCTGTAATACCCTGCAAGTCCCAAGAAACTATGAACTTTTGCCACATTCCTCGATCGTTCCTATTCCACTATGGCTTCTACCTTAGATGAATCCACTAAAATACCATGCTTGGAGATGACATGACCTAGAAATTTAAGTTCTGTCAAGCAAAACTCGCACTTATCCTTCTTAGCATATAGCTAGTGCTCCCGTAGAGTCTGAAGCACGACTCTAAGATGTTGCTCATGCTCCTCCCAAGTCTTAGAGTAGACCAAGATGACATCAATGAACACGATTACGAACTGATCCAGATAGGGCCTGAAGATCCTGTTCATCAAGTCCATGAAGGCTGTCGGAGCATTCGTCAGTCCAAATGGCATTACCAGAAATTCAAAATGCCCATACCGAGTCCTAAAGGCTATCTTGGGAATGTCCTCTTTTTTAATCCTGAGTTGATGATATCCTGACCTCAAATTTATCTTTGAAAAATACCACACGCTTCCTAACTGATCAAACAATTCATCGATTCTAGGCAGAGGATACTTGTTCTTTACTGTGACTCGATTTAGCTATCGATAGTCAATGCATAACCTGAGGGTTCCATCATGCTTCTTTGCAAACAAAGCTGGTGTTCCCCACGGTGATGTACTATTCTAAATGTATACCCTATCAGTAACCTCCTAAAGCTGCTTTCTTAGTTCTTTCATTTTTGCTGGTGCCATCTGATAAAGTGCTATGAAAATCGATGCTATCCTCGGAAGCAGCTCAATACCAAATTCAATCTCCCAATATGGTGGTAATCCTAGCAACTCGTCGGGGAAGACATCTTCAAATTCATCTACAACTAGGATCACTATGTTTCTCCTTAAGGCACTAGACTCTCCTTCATGATTCATGAGAAAGACGTAGCAGGCTAGATTCTTCCACCCTCTAAGGCATGTTTTTACAAGATACTCACTCATAAGCCAATCACCACCACCTTGGTAGGTGATCGTCGTCCCCTTATCGGATACTGGGGTCACTTTCCTAAGATGGCAATCTACAACTGCATTATATCTGGACAACCAGTCCATCCTTAAGATTACATCATACGATCTCATGGGGATTACAATCAAATCATTTTTCAAAATCTTATCCCCAATCTTTATTTTACAAGCTTTACAAATACTATTCACACACACCCGCCCCAAGCGTGAAGCTATAACTAAGGGCTCATCTGACTCTTCTATTTCTAATCTCAAGACATGTACAAAAGAGCTTGAAATGAGAGAATAAGTGGCACATGTATCGAATAACAAGTGTGCTAAAGACTGAGAAACCAAAATCATACCATTGACAACCGCATTACTAGTCTAGGCATCTGAACTTCCTGATGTCATGGTGTGAACCTGCACTGGAGTTTTCCCTTTACCTCTACTAGCACTATTGGATCCTGGGTTAGTTGGCCGATACTGTTGCGATGAAGGTGACTGCACACTAGCTAAACTCAGCGCTCAATACTGAGGGGCATTAAGTTGGAAATTCTACAACTGGTATCCTTGTGCTGGGTATGGCAATGGCTAGAGAGAGAACTGATAGAACTAAAGCTGAGGGAACTACTGAGACTGAGGTCGAGTCTAAGGCTGGGGCTAAGGACTAACTCCTTCTCCAGCCTGAAGTCCTAGATGAGCACTCCTAATCCGGCAATTCCTCTTGATGTGTCCCAATTGCTGGCAATAATGGCAGTGAAAGCTATAGGGGTTGCTGCTCTCGCTGCTAGATGAACTACTGCTACCACTATTCACGCCACCCTGTTTGTTCTTTCCCAAAGTTGGTCGACTACTGGTACTCCTTCTGCCGCTCCGTTGTGGCCCTTCTGACATCTTGGCTCGATTCTCACAGTACTGGGCTTAGCATTTTCCACCAATATTGCTGATGACACAAGCTCTCCAAAGTTCTTGAGTCGCAGGGCAACCACCTACCGTTGAATAGGGGCCTTAAGTCCTTCTTGAAACTTAATGCACTTCTCACATTCCGATGCCACTACAGAGGGAGCAAACCTGGCCAATTCATTGAACTTCCTCATATTCCCGAACTAACATATCACCTTATTGCAACCTATAAAATTCAGCCGCCTTCTGGTCTCTATACCCTTGTGGAAAGTAGCAATCGTAAAACCACTCTTCGAACCTATCCCAACTGATATTACCATTATTTTTCAGGCGCTTTGCTTGCTTCCACCAAGTATTAGCACCACCTTCGAACTTGTATGTTGCAAATTCCACGTGATACTCTACTGGCACACCAAGAGTATCCAGGTGCTTCACGATTAAGTCTAACCAATATTCAGCTACTTGTGGGTCCCCATTCCCATCGAACGTCGAAAGTTGAAATAGACGCACGTCGAAACTCCTTAAAGTATGTATGTCGACGACTAGCCTCGGAATCCTTTGGTCTTGCCCTTGCTGCCATTAGCCAAAATGCAGCAAACATGGCCCTCATCATGCCTTCATCATTTCCAAACTCGACGTTAGCTGTCGAACGTTGTCTAGGTGCCATTCTCTCACTTTTGAAAACAAAATTTTTGGACTGTTAGTGGTATTTCATTGTCGTACCTATGTGTGCACAATTCCCAAGGTTCATAACCTTGAGCTTTGATACATTCTATCATGCCCCGGAGTACGGGAGGTGACGTGGTAGTTTAATTAAGTTAATTAAATAGAAATTTAGTTAAAACATGAATTTAAAAATTAAAGAATTTATTTATGAAAATGTGATAATTTTAAAACCTTTTATTTAAAGCGAGCAATTAAAATATTCAAACAAATAAGGATAACAAAATAAACAATAAAGAAATAATAAAAATATAAGGAGAGGCGAGAATGGGTCCCACTGACCCACATTTATGTACACACATAGTACTGATAATATTAAATTATAACCACAACCCAAAATGAAGAAAGAGAGAGTTAAAATTATACATGCCTTGATTTTATAATTTAGATAGCCTACTAGTTCTCCTACTGCTCAAATGTCCTATCAGTGGACTCTTCTCTGATCCTAAGCTGATGTCCACCTAAAGGGAAAGATTTTAAAATAGATAAAATGTGAGCAAAAGGCTCAATAAGACTATATTTTTTTAAAACATTTAATTTTAAAATAAAGATTCCATCATCCAAGTAAATATTTAGAGAATGGACTTGAGTAAATAAATGAATAGATATTCAATAAAAATTTATCTTACCAAAACAATCTATTGGTCGACCAATAAGAATATCATTTTCTCTTTCCTGGGCAAACCATATATATTTCACCCCGTAGTAGCCTAGTCGGGTTTCGGGACCTGTCCCCAAGGTCGTACTTTACACGACCCGATCTCTAATATGGCATCATGCCCTTAAACTAATATGTATATAATCATTTATATTCATGATGAGGTTTATTATGAAAGTCACCTCAGTCTACTGTTTATGAAAACAACCAGTAAAATCCTTTTTCAATTCTTCATTGAAAAACATTTTCATAAAAATTCCTTTGAGGCCAAAATCATTTTAAAACTAGCTACCAAGGAAGGGGTAAAAGTCCTACCTCAATGCTCGTGCCAGTGTCCCACACCATAATTCTGGCCCGTTGCATGTTAGCTCCTTGGAACCACGAACAACCTTAAATAGAAACTAGGTCTATCAGTATCTAGCTTGAGATATCCTATGTTATTAAATCATCTAATGGCGTCCTAGTGTGCCATTTAAGTTTATAAAATCATTTTACAAAGTCAGAATTCCAATCAGGGTTCAAAACGGTGAAAACAGATAAAAAATCACAAAATTTCACCGTGCCTAGTCAGTCTGCTGGTTGTCCTAATTCGGCCGGTCGAACTTTCCAGGTTCGGCCTACCGGTCGAATGAATCCGACCTGCCGAACTCATGAACTTTGGCCTACCGAACATGAACTTTGGCATGTCGATTTGGAAAAATTTTAGAATTTTTCAAGCACGGGTTTCAGCCACCTAAGCCCAAATCTTCATTTCAGCCTTTTTTTCTCAGTTCTCAGGCATGGGTAACATTAATAGATGATAAAAAAAATTATAGAACACTTTTAAATAAATTTAAACAAGATTTGGACAAAGATTTTGAAAATTTTAAATCCATTTTTGTTCAAACAGAGCTTAGATTCTAGTTATTCTACGTTCCTCTAACTTAGTTTGATTGTTTTCTAAACTTAGAAAAGCTTAAATTTCAAAATACTAGGAAATTTGAAAAATTTAGAAAAGTTTAGAAATTTTGAAATTAACCTCGAATTGAAGCTTTAAATCGAGTTTTCGGTTACTCAATCACGCTCCCGAGCCTCCAATCCACTAACCCGTAGCTTGGGATTGATTTTGATTCAAAATTTTTGAGAGGGAAATGAGAGAGAGTGAGAGGCAAGAGAGAGAGGAGAGAGACGAGCAAGAGGGACAGTGAGAGAGAGAGGATGAGCGTGTAAGGGAGAGGAAAAGGAAATAAATAGAGAGAAAAGTAGGCGGTTTTACTGTGTGAAAGCCGTGTGCCATCCACGGTTTTATAAAATGAGCATTTTGATAAATTGTTTTGTTTCAAGATTTAAAATAACAAATAAAAGCGATTTAAAGTAATTAAAAATCATCAAAATTATCAAAAACAACATTAATTTAGAAATTCCACAAAATGATCAAATTGAGTTTAAAATACTCATTATGGCACACTAATCCACCATTTTACTCACTAATAACATTTAATTGATTCCGGGGCGTCATAGAAAGGTGAATAAATAGAGAAGGGTGAGGCAGTTTTGCTACATAAAAACTGTGTGCAGCAGCACACTGATTTCAAATAGGACATATTCGGTATTTGTTAAATTGTTTTGTTTCAAAATTTAAAATAACAATTAAAAATAATTATGAGTAATTAAAAATCATTAAAATAATAAAAAATAATATTAGTTTAGAAATTGCACAAAATGATTAAATTAAGTTTAAATCATTCATTATGGCACACTAATCCACCATATTACACATTAATATTACTTAATTAATTTCGGGGCGTTACAGAAAATTAGTTGTCTATTAAGTAAACGGATGAAAAACATTTAAATATAAAAGTTGTCCTAAATTTAGTTCTTGAACTAAAGAATTGTGTCACGATTTTTTTTTTCATTGTTAAGTGAAATAGAATTGTGTCGTAGTTAGTCCCTATATGAAACAAATAAATTGAAAAGAAAAAAAAAAACCTAAAATATGGTAGCTTTAAACCCACTCTAAATTATTTTTTTATAGTTTTCTTGTTCTCTTTCAAACAAAAAATGAAAAATTTTCTAGAAACACATCAAATAATCTTTGTGTCCACCATATATTTTCTTGAATTAGGGAAACAAAAATTCTTATTTAAGGGTAGAGTTTGGAACAAGGCTTGGAGTAAGGGTTGTGACAAGATCGGTAATAAAGGTCAAAGCAAAGGTTGGGATAGGGTTGAAATTAGAGGATGAGGTCGGGTTCAAGGTCTTGACTAGGGTAATTAGAGCCAAATCAAGACTAGAATTGGCCTCGACCATGTCAATCGCAAGCTTGATCAAGATTCGTCCTTGTGTCCTGACCTCAACTCTAGTTCTGACCCCCAAGTAACTCCAACCTCAATTCTAGTCTTAATTTTTTAAAAATAAAAATTTTACTTCATATAAAAATTTTGGTTTGAAAATTTTCAAATCACAACAAATTTCAAACACGAAATTGAGAATAATAAAAAAGATAGAAAACAAAAACAATATTACCAATTGTGTCTTCTAAAAAAAACACTTGCAATTTAGTTTTAAAATTTTTTTTTAAAAAAAAAGCTATTTAAAAATAGAATTTACAATGGGGCTAAAGATACCAACGACTAGTATTTATTTTTTTAATAGAATATTAATTTTGACATGATTTTTGATTGAGGACTAAATTTGGTGCAACTTTCTATATTTAAGGATTTTCATCAATATATTTAACTGTGGAATTTAATTTAAGTAGTTTAGGGAAAATTTGCTACAACTTTCAATATGGGAGCTATTTCTAGACAGAGGATGTTTTAGAGATCTGTCGTGAATTGAACTAAAAAAAAAAAATGTTTAGCGATTAAGATGGATCATTGAGCAGGAATCTTTGTCGTTTTGTGGCATCATCTCATTGCAACTTCGGAATCCTTAACCAGGGATCAAAGATTGCTGCAGTAAAACATTAGGCTTAATAGATCAACTAGCTTAATTTTCAGCTCCTTTCGCTTCCACCAAAAAAAAAAAAAAAAAAAAAAAAAAAGGAAAACCATTGGAGTGAAAATTATTGTGACTAGTGTGTGAAATTCAAATAAACATATTTTTTTACGCTAAATAAACATAAAAATGTTACTTCCAACAGCATACAACTTAAAATGCTTTTTTATGCATAAAAGGGTATTTTTGTTGTATAAAGTTAACAATCAAACTTTGATCAACTTTCACAGTCAACTAATAGAAAAAATATCTCTATAATTTTTTTTTTTAAATAAAACTCCAGATGTTGATATAATTAGTTTCAATCAAGAGAGTGTTTTTGTTATTTTAATAATCAGTGTTATTAGCTCAATTACAAATTGTATAAGGTCAAAAGGTAATGGCATTTTTAGGAATTTTATAGTAAATATTCAAATTGAATGTAATAATTTCTAGTGTTTCTTTTCACCTAAATAAAAATTTTATACCAAGAAATAGTTTAAAAAGTTTGCAAATGAATATTAAATAGATATAATAAATGCTAACATGCACTAGATACATGATAAGAGCGATCTTCAATGAACTCCGAAGCACTGATTGAGAGAGAAGATTATGGATGAGAATATGTGAAAATTTGGATAACAGGATCTCTGATTATTTATTTATTTACTTTTCATTATTTTTTTTTTAACTTGGACTCTCTTTCGTCAAAAGTTGTGACAAGCATTAAACCAAAGCAGCATAGAATTTGATCAACTCATTTAACCAAAGGACTCAGAAAATTGGCTAAAAGCTCAAGGACATTTAAAAGGACACAAAAATAGTTGAAATTACTATAGTTTCTACAAAGTGCCAAAATGGAATCACTGCCACCTGAAACCTTAATCAAGCCTAGATAAGCTGCCACAGGTAATATAATAAACAGCTAATTTGTTTTAATATTTACAGTCTCGCAAACTTTTTCCCCTGCTAGAGTGCTTAACGCCATCGGCGTCCTTATCCGACAACTTTTTATCAGTATCATGACTCGTGTTCTTGCAGTCCCGATGATAACCAGAAAATCCACCCTTCCTATGGTGTCTTGAACTGCTATCATGGTATGTTTCACTGTCTATGCCCCAATTTCTCCTATCTTCGTAAATTTCAAGATTATCTCTCTCATGATCTCCATAATCATCCAGCTTTTCTGTTTTCTTGTGATATTTTAAGCTTTTCCTGGTACGACCATGGTGCCTTTCCTTCTCTACCTCCATGGACGACCGATCTCCATCAAAATGAGATTGAAGGGTGTTATTGTTGTCCCCACTCTTCTTTCTCGAGCTTTTCCTTGTGTAATCATGATATCTGTCTCTTCTCATCTGTCCATCATGATCATATGATTCTCCAGTATCAGCATGATGAGCTTTTCTTTTCCGGTGATGACTTGATTTTAAGTGCGTACTCTCTACATATGCATTCTCATTGAAAGAATGGATTTCCTCCTCATTATCGCTTGTGCAGCTAAGTTGATCCGCTTTCCTGTGAATATAATCTTCATCATCCTTTCTTCTACCTGAACTACTACGGTGCAAGTAATCCGTCTCTCTGGATCCAGATCTTCTTGAGCGATGCCTGAAATAAATGTGTGACAAACAATAATCGTTCTAAATTCACAGAATACAGAGGATCTTATGACATGAAGTTGCCAGTAAGATATGGTATCATATTCAAGCCAAGTTAAAATTAAACGCAGCATGCCTAAACACATTTTTATAACGCATATCCACAAAGAAAAATCAAATCATGAGATTGTTAGATTAATGCAAAATAAACCAATTCAGCAGGAAGCAATTTACCTCAAAATATTAGCGAGTCACATTGCACATTAAAAAAGCAATTTATCCATAAATGTATATTCGTTTACCGTCCTTTTACGATTAGATTGTGATTTAGGTTGGTGAAAGAGTTGAAATAAGTTTCAGCTAGTCCGAGGTTGCGAGGACTTGTTTCGATTTAAATATGAGCGTTTCAAATAAAAAGGGTAGATGGGCTGATTTGGAATTGTGCAGTCCTGGAACTCTGTTGGGATTTTGGCTTGAAAGAAATAGTAGCCTTTGAGGGGATTGACGTGTTTTGATGATACGTTGGACAAACTCAAGTTTAGGTAAAAATTTTAGGAATGTATGTTGTAATCGAGGGATTAGAATTCTTTGTTGTAGCTTTGAGTATTATTGTTGGAAATGGAGAACTTTCTGTCCTATACCTGTACCTTATTTCATCTTTATCTATAAAAGTTTTTGGTTGTTATTGAGAGAGAGAGAGAGAGACACAAGAGACAGATTATTTGAGTGTGCGACATCCATAAACACAAGGTAGCAAGGAAATAGCTAAAAAACAAACTAAAAACACACCCGTCTGCATCAGCTGAAGATATCTTGCCGGATCTATTTGGCCGATCCAAGCTCTCAGGCACCCTTTGTCTCTCATATGTGGATTCATCAGAATAACCAAATAAAGCAGCCATCTTTTTTATCCAATATCTTGGAGGTGGTTTATCACTATCAGCCCATTCATAGTCTCCACCAGGATTGCGAAAACAGTGGATAAAATTGCAAGCCATTCCACGGGAACATGTCTGCAAGACAGCACGGGAGAGATGTACAAAATAATCAGTGCCTTGTGTAGGGGCTAGGCATCAAAATAGACATTGGACTTGATCCACTTCTTACTTGGAGCAAGTTCTACCACATATGAATCTCATAAGAGGCATCACTTAGACAAAGGATGTAAAAATATACCGAGTACAACATTAAATAAAACTCACAAAAGTGCAAGGATTGACTGTACCTTAAACCTTGATTTCATATACTCTCCACATATTGCAACCTTCCATCTGGTTAAATTGACAAATTCACAATTGACCTGCAAGAAGCATCATTAAATGAACAACAGCGACCAGAAAGGCTACTTAGAAACATTGAAATCAATGATGGGGAAATTTAAAAGGAAATCAAAATACTGTATTAACACCATAAAGCCGCCCCATCGATTCTCTTAAAAGTTAAAAGTTGAGGTACAGGTAAGTTGTGTCATAGTTTCTCAAATGAACTAGATTAGGTATGGGTAAAGCCTCGAAAGCAGAAACTCTACGGATATGTTTGTGAATAGTTTAAAGAGGTGGCAATGTTCTTTGAGTCATTTCGTTTGAAGAAACAAATAATTCTGAAGATAGTTCTGCGAATGATGTAGGATTTTTGTTGAGGTAAAGTTAATTTGAGTTTCTCTTTTGGCATCTTGCTGAAAGGAGCCCAAGAATTTTTCCTTTTGTTTAATTATATTATGAAGGAGATCTTGCTATAATGTAATGTTAATGTTTGTTTAGCTTGCTGAGAACGACCTGCCTTCAATCTTTTCCAAATAAAAAGAAGCGCAAAGATTATCATGAACTGAACATATATTACACCCCAAATAAGTGTATCTCTATGAAATCCATTCATGCAGCTCTCTGCTTAAACTAGACAAGTATAGGAGGCATTCTTAATTATACAGTCATTGACACGATCAGAGAGGTCAACCTCTCCACGCAACTACCGAGAAAAAGCGAAGTATCCAAAATATTGATAAGTAGAGAGGGATTTTTGCTGGGCAAGCAAAAACAAAACAGAGGAAGCAGAAAACACAACAATAAAGATAAGAACTTTGGGTATATTTTGCAACAAAAAAGAAACATAGGATGTCCATGTTTTCAGTGAAAGATACAAGCTTATAAAAAGCAAGTGAATACGTAAGCACCAAAGACATTTACATGAAAAAACGTAGAACTGATAGTGCAGTATTTTGGTTTCTAATGTAATGAAATACCTGTTTTCCAGCAAAATAGCGCCCATTGATACAATGATGTGCAAAAACAGCAGAATCCAATGACTTAAAGTGCACATACACATTCCCTCGCAGGTGGAATGATCCATTTCTACACACCTGGAACAGACACTGTTATTACATGAAGAGAAACAAAAGGACAAGAGCCAGAAACAATCTCCAGAATTCTCGTTGTCGCTACTGTTGCTTAGGTTTTCTCACGCGTGAACATTTACAGTCTATTTGGTTCTTGAAAACATGAAAGAAGGATAAATCTTCAACTTGCTCAAGATGGTTAAAAACTAAATGCATCTCGTAAAAATTCACTTCCTTGCAAACTTCTGAAAACAAGATTATCTTGCTACATGGTTAAATCCATCTGGTCAGTAGAAGTCAGCAATATAGCCAAAATATATATAAAAATATATACATAGGAATGAGATGGGCTGTGTTAAAACTTCCCAAATATACAATAATATTGTAGCGGATGGAACATGGGAACGTTTGGACTGGGTTTAAAATATTTTCAATCAGAAAACAATTTATTTATGTAGGTATACACAATACATCTAGTTGCATGCAGACATTAAATGAAAACTCTTAAAACGTTGAGAAAACCACAAGGCATGGAAAGAAGTGGAAAACCTTGAAATTTACAATTTCCCCAAATTTCAAGAATTCTGTATGGACATCCTCATAAAATTCTTCATAGCAGCGTTCCACCTCATCATCAGTATACTGAAAAGAGCAAAACAATGGTGAAAAATTATTAAAATTGACAGGTCAGCTTATAACAAGACCAAAGAGACAGCAGGACATAGTACAAAAGATTGAGAAGATTCAACGAAGATGAGCCGTACATCCTCCATCAAGCATGCTAACAGTATGTTCTATCAGATTTTCAAGGGGTCAAATAGAAAAATCAGATAAAAATAAAACCAAAGAGATGCTTAGCAAGGAACTGTAGATAAGTTTATCAAGATGTAAAAAGATGTACTTCGCATCCTCCATCAACGATGTTGATTGTCAGTGTTGATTCATTATTGGAAGACGTGAAAATTCAAAGTACAAAAGAAAAAGACGACAAAGCATTGAATTTTGTGATAAGCAAACATACAATCAATCACGTGCAAGACTTCTAACTTGTCCACCGTAGCTAATGACCAATTATGTCAAGGATCAATGCTTTCATAAAGTAGCAAATAAGAACGTGTAAAAGAAAAGGAATAGCCTCATTTTGTGTGTGCAGTAGGGGTGGTGGTTTGTGGGGGGTGGGGGGTTGGGGGGGGGGGGTTGTGTGGCTTCCAATAAAGAAAGAGTTAGCGTTTGAAATTGGAAATATAAACTTAATTTAATTATTTCACAGTTCTAACCTATAACATCATATTTGTCCCTCGAAGTTGGAAAACTCAAGTGTATACGAGATGCAACAAACCTGACTTGATCCTAGTAGCAAGTAACAAAGAACCCCCAAATATGTACAAATTAAAGATCTACAAAAACAACATGTTCCACTCTTTGTTCAATAAAAGACTAGAGAAAAGAGAGCACCCCCATTTCACCCCTAAAACCCCTTCAGACTATCTGCTCCATTACAAGGGATTTCCCATTCTTTGCGTGTGTTGTGTATATATTTTCCTTCTTTGACGTGTTTTATTAAATAAACCATCGCATTCACATACACGCAAGTGTTCCACAGAAATGAAACCCTTGGAAGTTCTAATCATTATCACCCAAACAGCTCCAATACACCTGGGAGAGTTGATCTCCTGACAAACTACCAACAGTTAAGGAGCAAAACTTGTAGTTCAACAAACCCGTGCAGTTATTTACAGTTAAATGTTCCAAATGTGATGAATGTCACTATAAACCATAAAAGACTTACATTTATGATAAAGCGAATGACAAAAGAAGATATTCGAGTTAAATTTTCTTTTCATAAATACACAAAGAAAGGAATGATAATTATATTTACCACAGCCCAGTATGTACAGAAATTGTATGCATTCATTATAAACATTAGATATATTGTTGCATAATTAGGCACGAAAATAATTTGTTCATGAGATAATAACCTCATACCAGTAAGAAGGATACATATTTTCCAACTGAACAAAGGCCAAAACCAAGACCCTCCATCGAACTGAATCTTGGAAACGAATCTATTGCTTAACTTGAATTAAGGCAAAGAAAAAGAACTCAACCAAAACAATTTCTTGAACTTGAAGTAAATATAACAAATGCACAATTAAAAGAAGAGCACAAAGCCTAAAATCAAAAGATACCATGGCTAACAGAACTTGCATAACAAATATAAACAGTAACCTGCACAACAACAATAATGAAAACAACAAGCCGGATGCACACATGTGCACTCATGGACGCTAGGAAACACAAAGGTTTTAGCTTACAAAGCATACACCACTCAAAAACTGCTATTGGATTCTCAATGAAATGCTCTCTCATTCAGAAATAAAACCATAAGAATTAGAAAGCTTCACACTTAAAATGACATGCAGAAGAATTGCATAGCCATTATTAGGATACAAATCACATAATGCAGCACTAACAGACCTCAAGCCCCTCATCCTGCTCCCAAGCAAGACCAGGTCCACTGTACATGTTTTTGATAAGCAAAGTGGAAGATTTATCAGGGTAGAAATGAACTCTGCTGCAGCGCTGACCAAAACGACAAGATCCAGTTTTTAAATGGAAAGGACAATGAGCTTTATCCTGCCACGCATAGACAAACAAAAAAAAAACCTTAGGCACCATGATCCTCTATGGTCATGAAAGCACCAATGTAGATATATCAAAACACTAAGACCAAGACAATAAATAATTCCAAGTTACCAAGACAATAAATAATTCCAAGTTTGGGATCGTTGGGATTTAAAGAAGCTACATCCTTTTCCTGGCCCCTAATGGATAAGAGTAATACAATGACAAAAACTACAAACAAAACAGAGAGGGTATAGGAGAAAAACCTGCTCAGTTCCAAAATTTGGTACTTGTTGAGCAACACTATCGATTAAATCCTGTGCTGAAACCAAGGAATTTCTGTGCTCAGCAAAAGCTTCAGATTCCGGAGGAAGAGGATTGGAGGTGGGCCTGTTAGCATCCTGTAAAAAAATAAATATATAACTAAATAAATAAAGAGACACCAATTATCCAAATATTTGGCCGAATCACAAGAGAAAGCACTCTACAGAGTGACTTTTAAATTGATAATTCATATCCATACCGCTCTTTCATTTGATTCTTCCAGATCCTTCTTTGGAATCCGGATCTTTTTCTTCTTGAAAATTATCTCATTTCCTTGCCAGATAATCTCAGCAGGTCCATCTTCTACATATTCCCATTCATCATTCTCATTGTCCTCAGTTGCATTTTCAACCTTTTTAAGCATTTCACAAACAAATAACAGACGATTATCATTTGCTAGAGACTAACTTTCGAAGCAATCCAAGTAATCGAAGAACCAAAATAAGTTCCATAAAACAGTAAACAATCACATATTATTCCAAGTAAGCAAGAGCTATTAGCGATTTCCAAAGCTTTACCGGTTTCTTTGTGATCACTATTGAAAGACGACATAATATGCCCAAAAAATATATAATGTTATATTACATATTTCCCAAAGAGTTTGTGGTTAAAATTTTTCTCCTATTCAATAAAAAAACATTTTTACGTACAAACTTTCCAGTACCTTCTCAGTGACCAAAAAATGCCCAAAACAAAAAATTACCTGTTGTTTCCGAGATTCTTCTTCGAGATCCTTCTGCCGTTTCTCTTCTTCTTCTTCCACCATCTTCTTCTTCTTCATTTCCATGGCCTCGAGCCAAGCTTTTTCTCGCTCCTCAAACTCCTTTCTCTCTCTCTCAGACCTCTCCGCCTCTTCCTGCTCCATCAACCTGATCCTCGTTTGCTCCTCCGGATCGTTAAGCCTTGCTTCCTCTTCCTCTTGCTCCTTCGCAGCAAACTTTCTTCTTGTCTGCTTTCTCTTCATCTTCTTCAAAGCCTTCCTCTTCTCCTTCCTACTCAGTCCCTTCTCCAAAGCTATACCCTCAGCTTCCCCTTGCTTTTCTCCTCCCTCTTCGTCTTCCTTTTCTTTCACTTTTGGTTCTGCCATTGATAGGCTCTCTCACTCTTTGGCTCCCAAAATCAGAAGGAATATTCCGTGAATAAGTTTTGCGGGAAAATAAGAACACAAAGAATAAGAATTGTGAGAAAAATTTCTTGTATTTTCTTTGGGTTTAAGTAGAAGCAGTGCAAACTGAAAAGGATTTTTGTTTTTTTGGGCGCCCAAAACTGATCATTTTTCACATTGTACCTAAACTTTAAAAACGTGATCTATGAAAATACTCCTTGAAATTAAAAAAATTGGGTTTTTGACAGATTTTCCCCTTAAACTTTTCACCTTTTTTAACATAGTCTTTTTTTTACAATTAAGTCCCTCAGCTTAACTACATATGGCAATTAAGTCCTAATCACACACGTCTGTCAAATTGAAAAAGAAAAAAATTGAAAAAGAAAACAATTACGTGAGATACACGTGACCCATTTAGAAGGCAGGGCAAAATTTCAAGCACTAAAACAATCAAAATATACACATAAGCCCAAAAAAAAGTGCTAAAAACCATTAATAACAAAATAATTTCTTTTTTTTTTTTGGGTGTAAAATCCATATTTTCAAGGACATACAAGAAAGCAATTATGAAAGTGTGATGTTTTAAATTGCGCAATAGAGCATTGAGGCGTTTTCCTTTTGTAACACGAGGCATAAGCCTCAAGGCATTTTGAGGCGTAAGCTTCAATATAAAACCATATAATAATTCAAAGAATATGAAAAGTCAAGCATTTAAAAGCAATAGTTATAAATCATAACTTAACATCATAAATAGTCATGTTTGTATTCCAAAAAAAAAAAAAAAATCTAAAGTAACAAATTTCATAAGCAAGAAGTTTCGAATAAACAAGTTACTAGTTATGATGTCGAATGCAAAAGTCACCCCCACCAAATTCAATCTTTATAGAAAACCAATTTTTGGGCTCTATTTAAACAGATTCCTCTTATCTAGGCCTTGACCTATAAATTTACTTTAGTCCAAGTAACTATAAACTAAAAGAAAGTGAGGCCCTAGCCTCAGACTACGCCTTGAGGCATAACCTCAAGCCTCAATTATAAGATGCATAAGCCTCATATTGAGGCTTAAGCCTCAATGCAAAATTTGAACGCCTCTCACTAAGGCAGGCCACAAATTTATTGCGCAATTTTATGAATGCAATTTCCATAGTGGAAAGCAAGGAGATGGACATATTCTCTTAAGAACAATTGGTAGGACAACAACAACTAACAGAATATGAAGGTGCATGTAAGGAAAAGTAAAAAAAAATTGCATCTTAGAATTATAGAAAAGGGAAAAACAAAACAAAACAAAACCAAACCAAACCAAACCAAAAACAAAAACAAAAACAAAACTCAAAAAAGAACGGAGGTCTTTCACGCTACAATGGCCTCTCATATAAGGCCTTTAAAGTAAAAATTGAAAACCAAACAAGGCCAAGCTATCCCATATAATTAGATTTTGACACGCATGGTAACACAGCTATGATAAAGAGGCAACAAAGAGATCCAAGGCAACATTCTGTAACACCCCGAAGTTAATTAAGTGTAATTAGAGTGCTAAATGGTGGATTAGTGTGCCATAATAAGTATTTTAAGTTTTATTTGATTATTTTGTGAAAATTAAGTAACATTTTATTATTTTACTCTTTTAATAATTTTTAATTAATCTAAATTGTTTTTAATTGTCAATTTAAAATTTTAACAAATCAATTTGATTTGAAAAAAACAGTGTGATGTTGCACATAGTTCTATGCAACCACTTTTCTCTCTTTTCTTCTACTTATTTCATTCTCTCCCTCTCCTCACTCTCTCTCACGCTTATCTCTCTCTCCTCTCACTCTCCCTCTCTCGGTTCCCTTGCTCTCTCTCATTTTCTCTCTAAAATTTTTGAATCAAATTTTGATTTCAAGCTTCGGTTTAGTAGATTGAAGGCTCGGGAACGAGATTCAACAACAAAAACATCGTTTTAAAGCTTCGATTCGAAGTTAGTTTGAAAAATTCAAAAGTTTTTCTATTTTTCAAATTTTCTTGCATTTTGAAATCTAAGAGTTTCTAAGCTTAAAAAAGCTTTAATCTAAGTTAGATGAACTTAGATTAGCTAGAACACAAACTTTATTTCATCAAAAACGAATCAAAATCAAGATTTTTCATTTTTTCTCTATTTTCTCTATTTTTGGATTTTTGTAAAAATCTTGTTTAAAATTTGTTTTAATCCATTAAAAAGTGTTCTACTATGATTTTCTATTGTTTATGATGATTTCCCATGCCTAAGAATTAAGAAAACAGGTTAGATTTGAAGATTTGGATTCGGGAGGCCGAGACCCGTGCGTAGAAATTTCTGGAATTTCCCAGATCGACAGGCCGAATTCATCCGACCGGCAGGCCGAACCTAGAAATGTTCGGCCAACCGAACTTGGCTTTCCGGCAGGCTGAACTGTGCAGTTCGGCAGGCCGAACCAGGGGGACCGGCAGGCCGACCAAACCTAAACCCAATTTTGTGATTTTCACCCGTTTTCACTGTTTTGAACCCTGATTGAAATTCCAACTTTATAAAATGATTTTATAAACCTAAATGACACACTAGGACACCATGAGATGATTTAGTATCATAGGATACCTCGGGTTAGATACTAATGAACTAAGTTACTATGCGTTTAGGAATTGTGCGTGGATCCGCGGAGCTAACGTATAGTGGACCGGGATTACGGTGTGGGACACCGACATGAAAATCGAGGTAGAACTTCTACCCCTTTTCTTTGGTAGCCCTATTTCAAAATTGATTTAAGCCAAAAATGGATTTTCATCAAATGTTTTCGATGACTGATTGGGAAATGATCTTGTTTGAATATCTTTACAAACGGCTGATTGAGAAATGCTCATAATGAACCTCATAATAAATGTTAATGATTATATTTAGTAAATATAAATTTTAACTATAAAAAGATATATGGGCATGATGCCATAACAGAGATCGGGTCGTGTAGTGAACGACCTTGGGGGCAGATCCCGAAACCCAGCTGAGCCACTTCGGTGGTGAATATTTGGTTTGCCCGAGAGAATTAAAAAAGTACTCTTGACAAGCTATTTTCACTGGAATTTTAGTAAATGTAAATACATATTTGATTTATTTAATTATTTATTTATTAAGAAAGTTCTATTAGAATATTTATCTATTTATTCTAAAGATATAGTCTTACTGAACCTTTCGCTCATATTTTACTTGTTTTAAAATCTTACCCCTAGGTGGATATCAGCTTCGGATTGGAGAAGAGTCCGCCAACCGAACTTCCAATCAGTAAGAGATTTGGGGTAGGTTGTACTAGAGCAAGCAAGGCATGTAAACTCTTATCTTTTTATTTATTTTGGACTGTAGTTGTATTGTATTATTGTCAGTACCACATGTGTGTGCACAATATATGGGTCAGTGGAACCCACACTCGTTCCACCTCATATTTAGATATTTTTAACGTTCTTTTATTTACTTAATTATTATGATGGTTTATTTTATTTCCTTAATCTATTCTATTCGAACGATTTTAAAATTATCTCATTTTTATTTGTAAAATTTAATTTTAAAACCCTGTTTTTAATTAAATCTTTATTTAATTAACTTAATTAAACCACCACGTCACCTCCCGTACTCCGGGGCGTGACAGAATGGTATCAGAGCTCAAGGTTATGAATCTTGGAAATTGTGCACACATAGGTACGACAATGGAACACCATTGACAGTCCAAATTTTGTTTTCAGAAATGAGAGAATAGCACCTAGACATCGCTCGACAGCGAATGCCGAGTTTGGAAACGATGAGGGCATAATGAGGGCTATGTTTGCTGCATTTCGACAGATGGCAGCAAGGGTAAGACCTGATAATTCCGAGGCTAGTCGTCGACTTTCATACTTTAAGGAGTTTCGACGTGCGTCAGTACCGACCTTTGACGAAACTAGGGACCTGCAGGTGGCAGAATATTGGTTAGACTCGATCGTGAAACACTTGGATACGCTTGGTGTGCCAGCGAAGTATCGCGTGGAATTCGCAACATATAAGTTTGAAGGTAGTGCTAATACTTGGTGGAAGCAAGCTAAGCGTTTGAAAAATAATGGTAATATTGATTGGGACAGGTTCGAGGAGCTGTTCTATGATAGGTATTTTCCGCAGGGGTACAGGGACCAAAAGGCGATAGAATTCTATAGGTTGCAGCAAGGCGACATGTCAGTTTGGGAATATGAAGCGAAGTTCAATGAATTGGCAAGGTTTGCTCCCTCAGCAGTGGCATCGGAACGTGAAAGGTGTATCAAATTTCAGGAAGGACTTAAGGCTCCTATTCGACGGCTACAACTCTGGAACTTTGGAGAACTTGTGTCATCAGCAATATCAGTGGAGAATAATTACGCGCAGTACTGTGAGAACCGAGCTAAGTCATCAGAAGGACCACAGAGTAGCGACAGGAGGAGCGTCAGCAGTCGACCAACTCCGGGAAAGAGCAAACTGGTTGGCGTGAACAGCGGCAGCAGCAGTTCATCCAGCAGCGGGCGCAGCAACCCCTACAGCTTTCACTGTCACTATTGCCAACATCCAGGACACATTAAGAGGAATTGCCCGATCAGGAGTGCTCGCTTAGGACTTCGGACCGGAGAAGGAACTAGTCGTCAACCTCAGCTTCAGACTCTACCTCAGCCTCAGCAGTATCCTCAACAAATATTGTATCCAGCGCAAGGACACCAACTGCAGGATTTTCAGCGTAGCGTCCCTCAGTATCGAGCACCGAGTACAGCTAGTGTCCAGTCACCATCATCGCAGCAATATCGGCCAATTAATTTAGGAACTAGAAACGTGGGTAGAGGAAAAGGAAAAGCTCTAGTGAAGGTTCACACGATGACATCAGGGAGTTTAGATGCCCAGACCAATAACGCAGTTGTTGATGGTACGATCATGGTTTCTTAGTCCTTAGCAGACGTGTTGTTTGATACTGGTGCCACTCATTCTCTCATTTTGAGTTCTTTTGTACATGCCTTGGGATTAGAAATAGAAGAATTTGACGAACCCTTAGTCATAGCTTCACCATTAGGGTGGGTGTGTGTGAATAGTATTTGTAAAGCTTGTAAAATAAATATTGGGGATGAGATTTTGAAAAGTGATTTGATTGTAATCCCCATGAGATCATATAATGTAATCCTAGAGATGGACTGGTTGTCCAAATACAGTGCAGTAATGGACTGTCAACTTAAGAAAGTGACCCTAGTGTTTGATAGAAGGACGGTAATCACCTATCAGGGTGGTGGTGATCGGTTAATGAGTGAGCGTCGTGTTAGGGCATGTCTCGGAGGGCGGAAGAACGCAGTTTGTTACGCTATCTTCATGGATTTGGAAGGAGAGCCCAATGTTTCGAGAAGACGTGCAGTAATTCTAGTGGTAGACAAATTTGAAGATGTCTTCTCCGACAAGCTGTCAAGATTACCACCGCATCGGGAGATCGAGTTTGGTATCGAATTATTTCCAAGAACAGCACCTATTTCTATAACACCCTACCGGATGACGCCGGCAAAAATGAAAGAACTCAGGAAGCAACTTCAGGAGTTTGCTGACAAGGGATATATCCGAAATTGTACATCACCGTAGGGAGCACCGGTCTTGTTTGCTAAGAAGCATGATGGAACTCTCAAGTGGTGCATAGATTATCGACAGCTGAATCGAGTTACAGTGAATGTCTCGGAGGGCCGAAAAACGCAGTTTGTTACGCTATCTTCATGGATTTGGAAGGAGAGCCCAATGTTTTGAGAAGACGTGTAGTAATTCTAGTGGTAGACAAATTTGAAGATGTCTTCCTCGACGAGTTTGCCAAGATTACCACCGCATCGGGAGATCGAGTTTGGTATCGAATTATTTCCGGGAACAGCACCTATTTCTATAGCACCCTACCGGATGACGCCGGCAGAGATGAAAGAACTCAGGAAGCAACTTCAGGAGTTTGCTGACAAGAGATATATCCAGAATTGTACATCACCGTGGGGAGCACCGATCTTGTTTGCTAAGAAGCATGATGGAACTCTCAAGTTGTGCATAGATTATCGACAGCTGAATTGAGTTACAGTGAAGAATAAGTATCCATTGCCCAGGATCGATGAGTTGTTTGATCAGTTGGGAGGTTCGCGGTACTTCTCAAAGATAGACTTGAGGTCAGGATATCATCAGCTCAGGATTAAGGAAGAAGGCATTCCTAAGACAGCTTTCAAGACCCGATATGGACATTTCGAGTTTCTCGTAATGTCGTTTGGATTGACGAACGCTCCGGCAGCTTTCATGGATTTGATGAACAAGATATTCAGGCCTTACTTGGATCAGTTCGTGATTGTGTTTATCGACATCTTGATTTATTCTAAGACTTGGAAATAGCATGAGCAGCATCTTAGGATCGTACTTCAGACTCTACGAGAACATAGTTGTATGCCAAGAAGGAAAAGTGCGAGTTCTGGTTGACAAAAGTCAAATTTCTGGGTCATGTTATTTCCAAGCATAGTATCTCAGTGGATCCATCGAAGATAGAAGCCATTATGGATTGGAAACGACCGAAGAATGTGGCAGAGATCCGTAGCTTTTTAGGACTTGCAGGATATTATAGGAAATTTGAAAAAGACTTCTCGATGATAGCAACGCCGTTGATGAGATTGATTAAGAAAAATGTTAGGTTCGAGTGGAATGAAGAATGCGAGTTCGCTTTTCAAGAATTGAATAATCGATTGACTTCAGCTCCAGTGTTGATCATTCCTAGCAGTGACGAGCCGTACGAGGATTATATAGATGCTTCAGGACGTGGACTTGGTTGCGTGTTGATGCAACAGGGACGCGTGGTAGCGTATGGATCGAGACAGTTACGACCTCACGAGCGGAATTATCCTACTCATGATTTGGAGCTCGCAGCGGTGATTCATGCATTGAAGATTTGGAGATGTTATATGTTCGGGGCAACATTTCAAGTTTTCTCCGACCACAAGAGCTTAAAGTATTTGTTCACTCAAAGGGATTTGAACTTGAGGCAGCGGAGATGGATGGAATACATGGAGGATTATGATTTTGCATTGCAGTATCATCCCGAGAAAGCTAATATTGTCGCGGATGCGCTCAGTCAAAAATCTTTAGGAATTCTTGCTTGTTTGGCTCTTGAGGATTGGAAAAGGGATGCGACGGTAAGTGAGTTCGGTTTACAGTGTTGCGAGGACTACGATCGTATTTTGGTATATCTTATGGAGACGACCCCAACTCTTGTTCAGATGGTAAAACAAAACCAGTGGCAAGATCAGCATCTTCAGGGAATCTAGATGCAGATACGGAACGGGGAGCAATTCGAAGAATGGAGGACACATGCAGATGAATCATTGTACTTCAGGAAGCGTTTGGCGGTTCCACCTATCGCAGAAGTGAAAAAAGCCGTAATGGACGAAGCTCATAGATCTTAGTTCGCTATTCATCCAGGGAGTACAAAGATGTATCGTGACTTGAAGAGGCACTATTGGTGGAGAGGCATGAAGAAGGACATTCGAGAATACGTGGCCAAGTGTGCGACTTGTCTTCAAGTGAAAGCCGAGCATCAGAAGCTAACAGGTCAGCTTCAGCCACTTCCTATTCTAGGGTGGAAATGGGAACACGTGACGATGGATTTTCTTACCGGATTGCCAAGGACGAAGCAGCAGCACGATGCGATTTGGGTCATGATCTGCAGGTTAACGAAGTTAGCTCATTTCATTCCGTTCAGATCGACATGTTCAAGGAAGATTCTTGGGGAGTTGTATATGCAGAATATATTGCGATTGCATGGAGTTCCTTTGTCCATCACATCAGATAGGGATACCAGGTTTAACGCTAAATATTGGAGGAACTTTCAGGAGGCCATGGGTACAGATTTGAATTTCAGCACAACATTTCATCCTCAGACTGATGGGCAGTCTGAGCAGATTATTCAGATTCTCGAAGGCATGTTACGTGCATGTATATTAGATTTCGGCGAGAACTGGAAGAAATACTTGCATCTGGTGGAGTTCGCATACAACAATAGCTATCAATCAAGTATTGGTATGGCACCATTCGAGGCATTGTATGGGCGACCCTGTCGATTGCCAGTGTGTTGGGCCGAACCGGAAGTTAGGGTTATTCTTGAAACAGATGAGACTCGTGATAGCAACGAGAAGATCATCGTAATTTGAGATCGATTGAGAGCAGCTCAGTGTCGACAGAAGAGTTATGCGGATAAAAGACGACGGCCTTTGGAATTTTAGGTTGGAGATTTCGTACTCTTGAAGGTATCACCTCGCAAAGGCATTTCGCGATTCGGAGTAAAAGGAAAACTCGCGCCAAGATATATTGGACCATTTGTGATTACTCAACGTGTTGGAGTGGTTGCATATTGACTCAACCTTCCTCCAGAACTTTCGCATGTTCATGACGTATTCCATGTATCGATGTTTCGGAAGTGTCCACCTGAGCAGGATAAAATCATTTCGATTCAGGATGTGCAGATTCAAGAAGACGCGATGTATAAAGAAGTGCCGATTCAAATCATCGATCGTAAAGTAATTAGTTTACACCGTCGTGAGATCTCGTTAGTTAAGGTCGTGTGTCAACATCACAGGGTTGATGAAGCCACCTGGGAATTAGAATCAAGAATGTGGGAGTTGTATCTGCATTTATTTTGTTTTTGAATCGATTTGTAAATTTCGAGGACGAAATTTCTTTTAGGGATGGAGAATTGTAACACCCTGAAGTTAATTAAGTGTAATTAGAGTGCTAAATGGTGGATTAGTGTGCCATAATGAGTATTTTAAGTTTTATTTGATTATTTTATGAAAATTAAATAACCTTGTGTTATTTTACTCTTTTAATAATTTTTAATTAATCTAAATTGTTTTTAATTGTCAATTTAAAATTTTAACAAAGCAATTTGATTTGAAAAAAACAGTGAGCTGTTGCACATAATTCTATGCTACCACTTTTCTCTTTTTTCTTTTATTTATTTCATTCTCTCCCTCTCCTCACTCTCTCTCACGCTTATCTCTCTCTCTTCTCACTCTTACTCTCTCGGTTCCCTTGCTCTCTCTCATTTTCTCTCTAAAATTTTTGAATCAAATTTTGATTTCAAGTTTCGAGTTAGTAGATTGAAGGCTTGGGAACGAGATTCAACAACAAAAACATCGTTTTAAAGCTTCGATTCGATGTTAGTTTCTCAAATTCAAAAGTTTTTCTATTTTTCAAATTTTCTTGCATTTTGAAATCTAAGAGTTTCTAAGCTTAGAAAAGCTTCAATTTAAGTTAGATGAACTTAGATTAGCTAGAACACAAACTTTATTTCATCAAAAACGAATCAAAATCAAGATTTTTCATTTTTTCTCTATTTTCTCTATTTTCGAATTTTTGTGAAAATCTTGTTTAAAATTTGTTTTAATCCATTAAAAAGTGTTCTACTATGATTTTTTATTGTTTATGATGATTTCTCATGCCTAAGAATTGAGAAAACAGGTTAGATTTGAAGATTTGGATTTGGGAGGCCGAGACCCGTGCGTGAAAATTTCTAGAATTTCTTAGATCGGCAGGCCGAACTTGACCTTCAGCAGGCCGGATTCATCCGACGGGCAGGCCGGATTCATCCGACGGGCAAGCCGAACCTGAAAATGTTCGGCCGACCGGACTTGGCTTTCCGGCAGGCCGAACTGTGCAGTTCGGCCGACCGAACCAGGGGCACCGGCAGGCCGACCGAACCTAAACCCAATTTTGTGATTTTCATCCATTTTCACTGTTTTGAATCCTGATTGAAATTCCAACTTTATAAAATGATTTTATAAACCTAAATGGCACACTAAAACACCATGAGATGATTTAGTATCATAGGATACCTCGTGTTAGATACTAATGAACTAAGTTACTATGCATTTAGGAATTGTGCGTGGATTCGCGGAGCTAACGTATAGTGGACCGGGATTACAGTGTGGGACACTGACACGGAAATCAAAGTAAGACTTCTACCCATTTTCTTTGGTAGCCCTATTTCAAAAATGATTTAAGCCAAAAATATATTTTCATCAAATGTTTTCGATGACTGATTGGGAAATGATCTTGTTTGAATATCTTTACAAACGGCTGATTGAGAAATGCTCATAATGAACCTCATAATAAATGTTAATGATTATATTTGATAAATAGAGATTTTAAGTATAAAAAGATATATGGGCATGATGCCATAACAGAGATCAGGTCGTGTAGTGAACGACCTTGGAGGCAGGTCCCGAAACCCAGCTGAGCCACTTCGGTGGTGAATATTTGGTTTGCCCGAGAGAATTAAAAAGGTACTCTTAACAAACTGTTTTCAATGAAATTTTAGTAAATGTAAATACATATTTGATTTATTTAATTATTTATTTATTAAGAAAGTTCTATTAGAATATTTATCTATTTATTCTAAAGATATAGTCTTACTGAACCTTTCGCTCATGTTTTACTTGTTTTAAAATCTTACCCCTAGGTGGCTATCAGCTTAGAATTGGAGAAGAGTCCGCCGACCAGACTTACAATCAGTAAGAGATTTGGGGTAGGTTGTACTAGAGCAAGCAAGGCATGTAAACTCTTATCTTTTTATTTATTTTAGACTATGGTTATATTGTATTATTGTCAGTACCACATGTATGTGCACAATATATGGGCCAATGGGACCCATACTCGTTCCACCTCATATTTAGATATTTTTAACGTTCTTTTATTTACTCAATTATTATGATGGTTTATTTTATTTCCTTAATCTATTCTATTCGACGATTTTAAAATTATCTCATTTTTATTTATAAATTTAATTCTAAAACCCCATTTTTAATTAAATTTTTATTTAATTAACTTAATTACACCACCACATCATCTCCCGTACTTCAGGGCGTGACACATTCATCATAACCCAGAAGGACAAAGCCTCGTATATATATTTTTTTTTCTTTTTATTCAAAATAATTAATATAACCAGACACAAGTTAGAAGCAAAAAAACAATGTATAAGTGAAAAAACTAAAGGAAGTAAACTAGAAGAACGCTTTATTGACACTGCATAAATCTACCACCTTCATTAAACCTAATACATGTGCAAAATGGAATTATAATGGATGCCAAAGAACGAAAATGAGAAAAGGAACAAAATCACTCCAAATGAAGAGATACCAGCATTTACATGAGCAACCGAATAAAAAAGGACCAGCCGAATATCAGCAAGTTTTGTTTTTTTAAAGAATGCCCTAAATTTACACAATCCCTTTCTTCAGAAATCATAACACAACGAAAGAGGAAATCCTTCACTTTCCATTCACAACACAACAAAATATAAATGTACAAATAAATCAGTCGTCAAACCAAAAACAAAACACCCAACTAACAGATCTGTGAAAAGGTTAAGCCAATGAGCGAACCAACCCACCGACCCAAAATGGAAAGCAAAACCAAAAAGAAAAAAAAAAACTTTAACCTTTCCGCAAAAAAAGAGCCAAGAGAGACTTACAGAGGGCGAGAATGAGAGAGGACGACGGACTGGAACGACGGTGTTTATGGGCTAAGGAGGGCGGCGACGTTGGACTGGGGGCGACGTTCACGGGCGGCGAGCACGAGGATAGTACGGTCAGATGAGAGTGAAAAAAGTTGGGATATAGAATTGGGCATGTCTCGGCCAGTCGCGCCGGTGGGAGGTGGGCGTTGGCGTGGGAGAGGTGGGAGGGGGGTGGGCGACGGGCTGGGCTGGGATGGGCTGGGTTGAAAGAGGAAGGGCGTTCGGAGGGAGGGGGGCCTCGGGGGGTGGGGGGGGCGTCTCGGGCTCTCGGCGGCTGGAGGTGAAGACGACGACGGCGTAAGCGGACACGGCGTCCGCTTGAGCGAACGGCGGCGTGAGCTGGGACGGTGGTCTCCAGCGGGTGGTCCTCGTTTGCTGAGAAATTTGCCAAAATAAGCAAGGGGGATAGTGAAATTTCCGCAATGACTTCTATTTTCATTTTATATATATATAGGAGCAATGTTTTAATATTATAATTAATTGTAAATTGAAAATTAATTAAAATAAATGAAAATTAAAACTAATCAAAATTTTTAAAGGAACAAAAAGATAAAGGTAAAGTTGTGGGGGGAAATTTTACCTCTAGATTAAAAGTCAAAGGTTTATAATTACATGGCTTATAGAAACTAAAATAAAACCTATCTTATCTTATCACACATTTTTATATTAATTTTTACATCAATAAATCTTAACTGTTGATTTTTTAACTCTCAACCGTTGATTTTATCACTTTTAATCTCAACCCTTCAGTCTAAAACAATCACAAACTGTAAAATCCTCATTTTGGTTTCATTAGAGGGGAAAAAAAAATCTAAAGCGTCCATGGCTATAGTCCCCTCATGAAGTGTTTGGATAAAAAGGTTAAATAGAAAGTCTATTTGATAAGCAAACCCAAAAATCTAAAAATTAGTTGAATGACCTAAATGTCATGCCATCTAAACAAGCTTAAAAAAGAAAACCAAGTAGGAAAAGCCACCTCAGCAAGCAAAAAATAAAACAAAATAAAAATAGAGGAAAAAAATTATCCCTGAATCCCCAAAGGCCTAAGCTTAGAACAGCTGAAGGTGGTGAAAGAGCAAGTGGATTTGGAGGTGAACTTACTCCAAGACAGCCTCAACAACATCCACACCGCCACCTCGTGCCTCAACCTAGCCTCAGCTGCCTTCCATGACCTCTCCCTCTGCCCCAAGGGCAACCCCATCCTTATCTCTCTCACCGCCTCTCTCTACATCTCCAACACTCTCGACAGCGCCGATCACGTCCTCGTCGACATCAGCACCAGTTATTTCATTAAGGTCTCCTCTCGATTTCTTTTGATTTTCTTTGTTTAGCTTTCGAGTCATATTAGGGTTAAGTCTTTCTGCTTTTTTTTTTTTTTGTTTCTTTTTTGTGTGCATCAGAAAACAATGGCTGAAGGTAAAGATTATTGCGAGCGGAAGATCAACTTGTTGAAGTCGAATTTTGATCAACTTTTTGAGGTTTGTTCTTAAAACATCTGATTCTACAATCTTCTTATGGGTAAAAGATTTTTTTTTTTGTTGGAATCTGAACAAAGTGAAATGAATTTATTTAGTAAAGAGAAAAATAGAGAGAAATCTAACGAATGAGATAGGAGGAAATGATGAGCTCTTCATTGTTGAAAACATAAATACAGAGTTCTTTAAATGCTATTAGACTCACAATGAACTAATCACCATTAACCACGTAGACAATTGATCTATCAAACTCTAGTTACTTCAACAGATTACGACTAATCACACTGCTAGTTACAATTGATTATTAGTGGCAAAGGATTCCCCCATTTTCATCTCGTCTCTAGCTTCAAGGAGATTAAGGTAGCCCCTTCTTCCTCAATTGAGGCCCCTGTTACTCGTCCTTCCTCATCTCTTTGTATTTCTTCTTCTTCTTCTCTGTATTCTTTTTGTCGTCTTCTTCTTCTCCATCATCTTTTTCTTCTTCTTCTTCAATCCCAAATCCAAACACTAAATCCATAGCAGCTCATCTCCATTGATATACACTAGGTAATTATTTTTTTAATTTCATTCATATACATAAAACATCAATTAATTAGGGTGAAATTTGAGAATGTTTTTTGAATTTTTATGGTCTCTGAATTTTTTGTTTTTGAAATTTTTTTGTTTCATTTCTTTCTAGCCCTTTTGTTTAGAGAATAAATGTTTTGTATTGTAAGAAAGAATGTTATTAGAATAGGAAAAAGGTACAAAGAAAAGAGAAGAGATTTCTACAAAAAACAATATTACCTATAATCATGTGAGGTTACTTACAAGAGAAAGCACTGACATTACATTTAAAAACATGAAATCCATGAAAACTGAATTTCCTGCTAAAAAAGGTGTGTATGTGCCCACATTCTTCTTCGCAAAGTTAATAACCTATAGAAATCAACAATATGAGCCATTACTTCCTGAAGTCAAACTCAAACTGTCTCTATGTCTGAGTCTTTTAATGTGAAGAAAGAGTCCAAGGAAACCAAAGGTTGTTAGGAAAACTAGTCAAACTATTATAGATTTTGAAATGCTAGGAAACTGAACATTAGTAAGTCACATGGAAATAACAAAAATTCTAAGAAACTTGCTCTTCTGCTTCTCTTTCACTAATTATACTATGGAGCACTTTTTTTGCCAACCCTGTATTTGGTAAAAAAAGCAATTAGAAAAGGTAAGGCATGCAATCTTACTATATGCATGGCTAGGTGCATACGAATATGATTGGTAGATGTAAAGAAGATACACCTAATATGTATGGTAACTAGATATAGTGTTGATGAGTTTGGCATGACTAATGCTGCATGAGGGTGGTTTGCTAAAGAAGAGGTTTACAATAGTGGTGTTGCCACTTCCATTAGTATTTCTTTCACTAGTATATTTCTATACACTTTCTTTGTTCACAAAAAAAAAATGGTATATATGCTAACTCATATTTACCAAATTACAACATACCCAAAGTTGAACATTATACACACCTAAAATCATTGTCTATGTATATATGTGTGTGTATCTGATTTAGTTGTTATTCTTAAAATGTTTCTTTGTTTTGTTTGGGTTGGATTTTTTAATAGCATCCTTTGATTAAAATAGAATTGAAGCTTTGCCCAACCATCATTATTTATATGTTTTTGCAATTAGATAAATAAATGGCTTCATTACCAATTTATTTCGACATTGGAGGACATTGGATGGAGTTGTAAACTTGTTGGGTGTGGTGTGAGGCGCAAAGTGAAATGAAAGGAATTATGTTAGAAGAAGATAGCCCTCAGTTGAGCATGTTAATTAACAAGATTTGTACAAAAGCTGGAATTGATCATGGAAATAAGTCATTAAAGATAACCTACATGCCACCAAAACACTCTAATAAGATGAAGCCGATTAGAATTTCTGATGATGATGACCTGTTAATTTTTAAAGGTTACTTTAGTACAGTGGTAACATAATACCTCTACATGTTCAAGTGGAAGAAAAAGATATGAATTATGTTGAACAGGAGATTGTAGCTCGAGAGGAGAATGCCTCGGCTCCCATTAATGAAGAAGTAATTTAGAGAAATCTACTAGATGATGAATTTTTTGATTGTGATTTTGTTGATGTTGCTTTAGATGATAATGCCTCAGCTCTAAACGACATAGGTCCACTGCCTTCGCCACAACCTCTCACGATTTCAAATGAAAGAGAAGTCAGATCATCCTCAACTTTGAATAGTTTTACATTCAATGATGGATCTAATTTACAAGTTGGTGACCACTTTAGAAGCAAGAGAAAGTTAGGGACAAAACTTCATGTTATAGCTCTAAAAGGAAGGTTCGAGTTTTTAACAAAGAAATCAAACAAAAATTTACTTGTAGTGGAGTGTGTGGATCCAAATTGTAAGTGGCATGTTCGAGCATGTAAGTTGTCATTGTCAAACATATTTATTATTTATAAGTATTGTGAAATTCACTCTTGTTCGCTAGAAAAACGTTCATTAAAGCACAAGCAAGCATCATACTCAGTTATTGGGGAGTGCATTAAAAGTCAATTTGTAGGTATACCATATGCTCCATGGCCTAAATCAACATGGAATTATGTTCGTGGCAAATTTGGTACGGATTTTAGTTACTACAAAGGTTGGATGGCTCGTCAGCATGCAATTAACCTCATAAGGGGTACAGTCGAAGAAAGTTTTGCCATCCTTCCATCATACTATCATATGCTCAAGTCTGTAAATCACGACACTATTACCTACATTAAGGTAGACGACACTAACAGGTTTAAATATCTTTTTGTGGCACATGGACCATGCAATGAGGATTTGTTTGCATGAGAAAAGTAATAGTTATTGATGGAATGTTTCTAAAGGAAAAATTCAGAGGCATGCTATTTGTAGCCACTGCTCAAGACAGTGAACGTTGCTGTTATCCCATCGCTTCGGGGATTCTAGACAAAGAAGATGATGCATCTTAGATATGGTTCTTCTCAAAGTTGAAGGAAGTTGTGAAAGATTGCAAATATTTAGTTTTCATATCTGATAGGCATCAAAGTATTAAAAAGGTTGTTGAGACAATTTATGAGTTAGCACGCCATGGCTATTGAACATTTCATATGGTGTAGAATATCAAGGCTACCTTCCATTCTAGCGGTGTTCTACCATTGTTCTTTAAAACTGCTAATGCTTATCGTATTGATGAGTTCAATATCTTTTTCAAGGATCTTTGTTCTAATTATCCACACATTGGGAGGTACCTACAAGAGCATATTGACTTTGAGAACTAGTCTCGTGAAATAGATACGATATTATGACCTCAAACCGTGCTAAATCATTGAATGGAATGCTTGAAGATGTCACATATTACCCTGTTGTTGCCTTTTTGGATTATGTGTTGGGAAATATGTCAACGTGGCTTAACGAAAGGCATGCCAATGCTGCTGTTTCCACCTCAATTTTGACATCAAAGAATGAGAAAATGCTCCATAACAGGTATGACAGGGCTGGATTTTTATCAACCAACAAGCTCAATATTGATGAGTACCATGTTGTAGGTGGAAACGTTTCTACAACTGTGAACATTAGATTGAGAACTTGTACTTGTCGCATATTCGACAAGGATCAAATGGCATGTGAACATGCAATTGCAGCTTGTAGGAAGGTAGAAACATCTGTTTATGAATTATGTTCACATTATTACAAGACGGATACATTGATTAATGCATATACAGAGACAATTTATCTTGTACCAGATTCATCCCAATGGGAGATTCCCGATGATGTTAGGGAAATGTGCATTTTACTACTAATTGTTAAGTGAAGACATAGTACATCAAAACAAAAAAGAATTCTAAGTACAAGTGAGAGCACCATGCAAGGAAGAAACAAATGCGCTAGATGCAGACAATACGGGCATTATCAAAAGACTTATAGGAATGTGCCAATTTCTTGATTTTGTTTGTTGCAAAGAGATCATGACCTTTAATGTTTTCAATGAATTAATTGTTAATTGTTAATATCATTATTGTCTTGTTCCATATTGTTCTATATAGGGTTTCTTCAAATTTTGATTAAATTAAGTCGTTATACTGCTAGAAAAAAAATGAATAGGGTTGATATAGGGTCTACATGGTATTAATCTTCTTATAATGATTTTGAATGAGATGAACAAGTAGAAAAGAACAGGGTCGATATGGGGTCTACATAGTATCAGCCTCCTTATAATGAAATCGTAGCTTGAGATGTACACACTACAAGAAAATATTGATTACACGACCTTTATTTTACGACCGTTTCCTAAAAACCGTCGTGAAAAAGGCAAAAATGCGTCGCAAGTTACGCCTATGAAAACGAAGACCGTCATGAGAAGATAGGAAGATACCACGATGATTTTCTGAAAAAACCGTCGTGGAATACTAGAGATACCATGACGGTTTTTTCAGAAAATCGTCGTGGTATCTTCGAGAATTAAAACAAAAAACAGAGTTGGAAAATTGAAGCTACCATGATGGTTTTTGAGAAAACCGTCGTGGTATCTCCGTGGTCTCTTCCACGACGGTTTTTTCAGAAAACTATCATGGTAGCTTCATTTAAACCCCTTCCCATCCTCGGCATTCAGACATTACATTTCAGAAACACACTTTACAAATACAAACACAGACCCTTCCGAATCAGCCGCCGCCGTCTCTCTCCGCCTCCACACTCCTTAATCTCAGCCCAAATTGTAAGTTTTTTTTGTACAAAGTGAGAAATAGTTGTTGATTGTGTTGTATAATTAATCTAAAATTGATAAATAGTTGATGATTTTTTTCTTTATTCCGTGAAGTTGATAAATAGTTGTTCATTTTGTTGTTTATTCCGTGAAGTTTGTATTGTGGATTATGGGTATGATTTCTTTGTTTTATAATGAGTATGTGTAACTTGTTTAATTTATGATGGCCGGGTGATGTTTTTTTTATGATTAATTAATATATGTAGGCGTGGGTATATATATAAATTGTGAAATTAATTTTAATTGAATAATTGCTATTTATTATTTTGATTTAGGAATTGCAAAATGGATAGGAAATGGATGTGGGATTTTCGATTGTCTAAAGAGTATGTGAATGGTGTGGAAGAGTTCTTGGATTTTGCCAAAAGTCATGCAAATGGTGATAAAATTCGATGTCCTTGTGTTCAATGTGGAAACCATAGATTGCATCCAATTACAATTGTTAGAGGACATTTATTTTAAAATGGAATCATAAGTAGTTATCAAACGTGGCATTTTCATGGCGAGTCTAATTTCAATCCAACCTTACTAAATAAAGAAAAGCAATCTATTGTGGAGGATAAAATGGAGGATGAAGACAATATGGTTTACATGATCAATGATTTAGAAGAACACTTTGTGCACCGTCCGGATTTATTTGAGACAATGATGAATGATGCAGAGACACCAGTGTATGAGGGGTGTACCAATTTCAC
>CAMOHE010032152.1:0-11782 GCA_946598075.1 Artocarpus hirsutus
ATTTCTTTTAAAATTGAATAATTTTCTAAATATAGTCCTACTGAGCCTTTTGCTCACATTTTATCTGTTTTAAAATCTTAACCCTAGGTGGATATCAGCATAAGTTTGGAGAAGAGTCCGCCAACCGGACTTACGATCAGTAGAAGTATTTGGTAGGCTAATTTATCATTCAAGGCATGTAAGACTATAACTTTTCTTTTACTCTGGATTGTGGTTGTATCATAATATTGTCAGTACTATATGTGTGTGCACAATATGTGGGCCAGTGGGACTTATACGCGTTCCACCCCATATCTAATTATTTTAATGTTATTTCTATTTGTTTAATTATTAAGATGATTCATTTATTTCTTTAACTTTTCTATTCAAACGATTTTAAAATTATCATATTTTATTTATAAATTTCATTCTAAAACCCTGATTTTTAACCAAATCTTTACTTAATTAATTTAATTGAACCACCACGTCACCTCCCGTACTCTGGGGCGTGACAGAGTCCAAAAAAATTTCTCCATTTGATCTATAATAAGGTTTATATAGTTCTAGGGTTTTTGGTGCCTTCGAGGTTCAAAATTCGGCAAAAACTAAAAAACGCACGGGTTCGAGGAAGAAATGGCATGGCTCTACGAAAAAGACACATAAGGTTGAAACAGTGAGACCAAGCCGCATGGAATTTTTTTTCTTGCGTGGGCATAAAATGGCAGGACATCCGCGCAGCTGCATGGAAATTTGGCACGGCCACACCATTTTCTCATGGGGGCAACAAATTTTTGCGCTAAGGTGCCATGGTTCTATCTTTTGGTGTAGGGGCATGGGAAAATTGGCACTAGGGTATCATGCATTCTCACTTTCCATGCCTAAAACTTACTCGCAAAGAGATTAAAATTGTGATAAAATACTGGTGAGAACTTTGTGGATGTTAATCACACATGGCCCTCCTTCTAGCGCTAAAATATTGGAGCAAAATTTCATCCAACACTAGATTATAATCATTAGACTTGTAGTATGGATCAAACAAATAAATTGAGGAAGAAAGATAAATCACTTAAGAAACAAAAGTAATTTTTAAGAACAAAAATAAAGAAAATATTGGAATCTTAAGACTATTGTATTAAAAAAAATAGAGTGTCTCTCTTTTTCTCAAATTGAGAGAATTTATAGTATATTGGGATGAAGAAGTTTAATTATCTTCTTAATTTAAGAATTATTTCTATCTTTAATACATGACAAAATCTCTTTACCTTTTAGGTATTACTGTTGATAATTCATTCAACAATATTTAATTGTTGCTCATTGATTGCCTTTCATCATCAACAGTTTTATTGCTTGATGATGAATGATGACCCTTGAGATTCCCTATAACACATGACCTTTTTTAGGTAGCACATGGATGTCTGGGTGCTCGAGTGTCCAACTGTCCGGGTGCTCAGGTGTCCAGATGTCCAAATGTTTGAGGCGTTCAGTGAGCCATGTGGCAAAATTGCCACGTCACAACACATACTTTTTCTATTATAAAAAAATCCTATGCAACAATGAGTGCTACTCACACCAAAGTTTAGAAGGATCCACTATTACCTAATTATGGTTACACATATTAAAAGTTTAAGAAAGCCTAGAACTACTCCCGCACTAGAACCCACGATATCTCTTTAGCGTCTCGCCTTTCTTCCAACTAACGTACTCATTTCCACCTTCTTACATAGCTCCATCACCTCCGCGTTGAAGCTTGACCTGCCAATGGAATGGAAATACTTGGGCTGCTTCATAAATTGAGATTGACCATAAAACTGTCCCAAATGTTCAAGATTGCCCAATGCAACAATCAATATATCACACGTTCTTGGAAATCGAAACATGCCTTGCAATTTTTGGTCTTTATAATTAGCCTAAAATTACAAAATTAACAAAAGTTCAAACTAATCATACTAAATATTAAAGTTGAAATATTATTAATTATATCATTTTATCTATCACTTTTAATTTTGTTTATATCTTCGTATTGCGTTAATGTTAAACTTATGAGTAGACACTTTCGTTTTTTTTACATGTCATAAAAATCCAATCACCAAAATTACTCATCATTACTTTCGTTTTCCTTGCATTTCATCCAAATTGTTCAATTGTAACAAAATTACATACCATTGCGTATTAGTCGGTGCTTTCAAGTCCTCATTTTGCAATCTCCACTTACTTCTCCAAGCTAAATAATAAACCAATTCAATTACACTATTATTAAAACACAAAAGATGAGTTATCCAACAATTATCCTTTACATTTTCTTCTTTTAACTTCAAAACTATTTTTAACAAAAACTACAACTCTTGCTAATATCGCAATTTATAGTTCAAAATGTGCAAGGTACTCATCCTTTTCATTAAAATTTTAATAAACCTGAGTAAACTTAACACAACCTTCCTACACTGCATTCTATATTCTTTTCCCAAACACGTCTTAATATCTGGAACCGTTACTTCCTTTGATAGTAACATTACCGCCTCTTCTCAATGGGATACTACAATGTCGTTTTCCTTGTGACGGCCCATCATTTTTTTAAAACTGAAAATTGCATACTTTGTGATACAATGACAATATAGTCTCCTATGCCCCGAATTTCTCACAATTAAAAATTGAATTTAATCTCTTGAAACCGGCAACAATAGGTTTTAAGCCTATTTCAATCTTCCTAATCATTGCTTTATAGGCCTAGCAAGATCTTCTACCAATATCTTAAACAAATATATGTGCCAACAGCCAAGGTCTTGTGATAAGATCCGCAAGAGTTATGCTTACGAATTAAACAAGGGAGTGACACATGGGTGAAGTTTCGGTATAAACGATATACTTTAGCACCCGCCTATATGCATATATATATATGTGTGGTATGGCAATTATACTTTTATGTTTTAATTTCCCTTTTCTTATAAAAACAACAATGAAACAATACTAAAATTAATTTTTTCGAAAGCGAAAAATGGTTGCAAATTACCTATTTAATAGAACATTTATTCTATCAAAAAGGGGGAAAAATACTTATCTATTTAATCAGTCAGATATTTTCTCTTTCTTTTGCTTTTTTCCTATCTTTTCCTCCTGTTCAAATTATTTTGAATAAATGAGCTTATGATAAGGGTATGATCACTTTTACGTTTAGAATTAGTTTCTCTTAATTTGAATGAGCAAGCTGCAACTGAAATCGGTAGTCAATGGCCTTTTCAATGTAGAATCCTTGTGATACTTGAGAGGTTTCAAATTGTCTCTTCCTCCCGCTCCGTGAAAAATAAATTTACTAATTAAAAGAAAATAAAATGAAGAAAGAAAAAAAAGAAAGACGTATACATCGGGAATTAATAAAAGGGCAATGAAAGTTGAGATCTCTTTTTCCTAAATGAAATGGAACGGATAACCACACTGTATTCTATTCTTTAATTGACGTCCAAATCATAGAATTTGAGACGAAAACAAAAGATTATAGTTTTTTTTTTTGTAACTTTGAGGTGGGGTTCTAAACCTTTCACCTTATAGTGAAATCATGTGTAATTGTATCACTAAGCTATGTTTGCAATAGAGTTTCAATTAAAAAAAATATAGCATATTTTGATAAAAAGGTTTAAAAGATGGAAATTACTGTGTTACTCTTCCCAATTAATCAATGTCGTGTTTCATGGGAGATAACACCACCAACTCCGTTTATATAATTAGATGAGAAAAATGTTGTCAACAAAATTTAATTTAGTCGTTGAACTTAACTTGACAAAGAATCTGGGTTTGTTAAGAAATGGAAACTTAGTTCACAAAATTACAATCTTTTGCTGCCAACTCTGTTTCATAACTAACAACGATCTGATAATCGTCTAATCTAAAAAATAACCAGCCACGAGTTTAACATGAACGGTAACACGTAAAATAGTAAAAAGGGTTTCTGGCACGAAAATTTTTGGCTTAGCTTCTATTTTTCTTCGCTCCTTTACTTTTTTTTCTTTCCGTTTGATAAAAGAAAATTAAAATTAAGATTAAAAAAATAAAAAATAAAAAATAAAAAAAATTCAATCGTGTGTTTTGATGCCCACCTCTGAAACATTAAGACAGGAGCAAAAATAACACACTGCTTATCTTGAAAAATCTCAAAAGCTCTCGTTTTCTTTTCTTTCTTTTATTAATACTAATAGCCTCTGAATTTTAAGGTCTTTTCTACTTTATCGTTCGAACTTTAAAAATCACTACTTTATTTTATCAAAAATGAGGGTATAAACCCACGTACTACGGCACACGTGAGGGCTGTTGAAATATTTGTAGCTTGATAATAACTTTTCCACCCCTAACATAGCAAAACACAAAATTACTTTTCCTAACTTTCTAAATAAGAATGTAAGCAATAATCCTTACTTAGAAATGATGTTGCTTATGTGGGTATATTTCGGGAAATTGGACAAAGGGACTAAAATAAAATGATCTGAAAATAACTTGAGGTAATAAAGTGATGACTTTTAAAGTTTGAGAGCAAAATAATGAAGCCTTACAATTCAAGGGTTATTAGTCTTGTCTTTATATTTGAAATCACTATTTTCAAATTAGAGACAAAGAAGGTATATATGCTCTTTTTTTTTAATGAAATTTAAATGCTAATATATATTTTTTATAAAAGATATATGCTGTATTTTTTTATACAAAGTATATATCGGTAGCTGATGATATGCTAGTACTTAACTTATAATAATGTTGCCTCCAAATTTGGTGGTTTTATTGGAAGTACCTCATATTTAAGGGGGAAAAAACGGCTATTTTGTTTTTTTTTTTTCATACATTCTATTTTTAATTGATGTTCTTGGAACTAAATTTTAGCCGCTGAAAAATTAATTTTCACGACTAGAAACGTTTGGTCACAGAAAGCGTAAGTTATTATCACTTTACAACTAAAATAACAGTCGCAAAAAATAGCTAACATTTATTGTCGAATTTTCAGTCACCAAATGTTATTTTCATTGACTAAAATAATAGGCGTGGGAACTTGGTGCCAAATCTTTTTGTCACTATACACATATTTAGTCACTAAAGATACCTTGTAAATACAAAAAACTTGTTTGTTGATAGTTTTGGTACCAAAAACATAGTTCTATAAAACATTTTAGCGAACATATTTTAGTCACTGATAGATAGATCTGGCAACTACAAGTTTTTAGTTGTTGAAAGTTGTTGAAAGATCAGTCGCTGATAGTGCAATTTCTTGTAATAAAGAGCATTAGAGTGTGATTATATTTTAGCGGCAACTTTTCTATGTTAAAATGTAAATTATGTCTTCCTAGTTAATAATACGATGATTGCAAGAAAGGAAGAAAAAAAAGTTGGGTACACGCGATTTTCCTTAAAAAGATTATTAAAGACTTACTTTACATGTCACGCCCCAAAGCGGTGATGTGACAGTTTGATTAAAAAGAATTAATTAAAATTTAACACTAACTATTTAATTAAGACTTTTTCTTTGAACGTTTTCATAGCATATTTATTAAAAAAAGAAATTAACCATTTAACTCGACTTTCCAACAAGTCCAAAAAAGTAATTTGAGTTGAGTAATTGAAATGTATAAAAGTAAAACAGGGTGAGGAAGGTGGAAGTTTTAAAATTAACATCGATTATTTGACAATTTCCGCCAAATATCATTCGGGTCTCACCGAATATGCATACACAATTCAGACAAAAAAATAACATCCAAACTATAGTCGAAAAGAACAAATCATAGTGCATGAAAAAAATCTCATTATTACATGCCATAATGAAAAACACAAATAAGCAGTTCAACTCATAGACTCGCGAGCAATCCAATAGCACTTTAATCCACTGCAAACTGTGAACCTCCTAGGGAGGAATTAAAATAAAAACACATGGAAAAAACTGTAACCGAAAGGCTCAACAGGATTTCAAGTTCAAAATAGTAAATCTTAATACGGTGAAAACAATGACAATAAATTAAATAAAATTTAATTTGCAACGTGTGATCATTCGAATAAATAGGGAACTTACCAAACGCCTCATATGATTTAATGCAAAATTATAAATACTTACTTACTCATTGTAAGCCCTGAAATAAACACCACTAAAGTGGCCTGATCGGGGTTTTGGGATCTGCCCTTAGGTCGTCCGTCTGCACGATCTAAACTCTCTGGCACCATACGTTTAAAAACACAACCAGCTGGGAAATCTCACACCGGTAGGTATTTGAAAACTTTTCAAACATATTATCTCACAACTGGGAATCCCGATATTGATTATTTCTCAAAAATTATTTTCTCTTCTAGAAATTTATTTTCTAAACATTTCAAGTAACTTTAAATATAATTCAATTCTTAAGACATTTAAAAATACATATTTGAGGCCGAAAAATCTGAATAACATGGCTACAAAGGAAGGGTATAAAAAGCCTACCTTGAATCCCTAAAAAACAGAGCACCACTCACAACTACGTATCAGACCGATACATGTTCGCTCCTCACGGACAGCGGCTAACCTGAAGAGTAAACTCAACCATTAACACTGAAATCAAGCTAACAACTAATTAATGAATTAATCCTGGTTCTTAGTGTGCCATTAACCACTTTAAATTCTATATTCACTTAAGATAACATAAACCACTCTTAAATACATTATTAATCGGTTCTGGTCAATACAAGAGAAAAAACTTATTTAAAACACAATTACAAGCAGGAGGGCCCCTGATGGCTGAAACAGTAGCTTGTGGAGTAGGCCGGTTAACCAGAGTAGACTACCGTCGGTTGACCGCTGCGCCATACGGTCCATCGGTCGACCGCGATACACTGGTGTCGGTCGACCGTGGTGTCTTGACGCTGATGCTCTATTTCGAGCATCCGAGCTCAAATGTTTCCAGTCCATTTCCAAGATTCTAAAATACATCATAAGAGTTCGAAATCATCATATGACCTTAATAAAACTTATTTTACTATCCCTTACACATTCAACCATTTGAGTGTTAAAACATGCAATTTGTTCAAGAATATGAAAAATAAAGCTTTGAACAAATCTGAAATCGAATTGCATGCTTAATGGAGATCAAATCCAGTATTATGCAAAAAGATTAATAACTCTCATATGCTTGTAACCACAATCAACTCTTCGTTTTTCACATGCAAATTTACTTTGAACACTAAAATCTCAAACAGAAACTGATCAAAAAGGATATAAATTTTTAGACCTAGATATACAAATTTAAATCTATAAAGCAGAAAATAAATTTCAAAATTTAATATATAAATTGATTCTTACAATTTCTAACCTCAGTTTGCTGTAGATTAGGTCTGGAATTGATGGTTGTGCCCTTGGTTTGATAATGGTTGTTCTGTTTCTATATTTTGGTGTGCGTGTGAGGGGAAAATTTGAAAAAAGGAGTTAAGAAAATTTGAAATTAAGTGAATGACCTCTTTTTTTTTGGCATTAAAAAAAGGTTTTTTTCTGAGCACCGAAACTGCCCCAACTTTTTTCACAGAAAAGAGAAAAATGACTATATCACAGAGAGGAATCTAACTGTGGTAAAAATAAAAAAAACTGGAACCGTTTTGATGCCCAAAAAGCTAGTTTTTTGATACAAAAAATCAAAAAAAAAAAAAGAGGTCATTTGCCAAAATAAAATTTTGGCCGGACTACTTATCAACATGGCCCGCGTGTGGGAGAGAGAGAGAAAGAAAGAGGGAGAAACGTGTGAGAGCGAGAGAGAGAGTGAGGTTGAAAATCTGAGTAGCATCTTATCTTTTATAGATGTGAAGGGTGGTTTGTCAAACCAAAACTATGGTCTACATATGGTTTCAAGGGGAGGGGGTTTCAAGGGCTGGGGGTTGATTTTCTATTTTGCAAAACTAGATCCTTTTAGAAATAAAAAGACAAAGCAGTAGGAAATTGTGTAATTCGATCAAAGTATTAAAATATTGAATTAATGACCAAAATTAAATTTTAAAATATTTACTAATGACAAAAAATGAAATAAATAAAATAGAAAAATGTGAAGGTGTAAATTTAAAAGTGATTAATTAGTAAATAAATTTTTAATTTGGGACTCTAATCTCCATTTATACACTAATATTTAATTTATTAAATTTAAGACACTACATTACCTATGTTTTAATTTATCACATCTTATCTGTTATGCCAAATATATATTTAGTTAGATTAGAAAATGTTACACTCCAACACTATTTGTAGTTTTCCATATTTTAGTATGATGGAAATCAACATGCTTTTTTTTAACCACTGGTAAAATTAATTTCAACCAAAGTTTTTAGTTGCTACAGTGTGAAACTTTTACGTACTATAATGCCAAGCAAATGTATGCTATAGTATAAAACTCTCATATATAATAATGAGAATATCGACATCCACAAAAATATCTCCTCTTGGATTTTACGAAAACATTGATGGAAATATCGATATCCGTAGAAATTAACGTAAAATATGAAAAAGTCATTTTAAATCACTTTATTATTTTAATGAATCTTTAAGGAACTCTAAAATTATTAATAATACATAATTTAGATGAAACTTACAACCAAAAGACTTAGTAAATAATAAATATAAATGGTAAAAAGTGATCATAATATGATGATCATAATATGATAAACGTCATGCATATGATCTCAAATTAAGTAAAATAGCTAAAAGTCAACCTAATACAAATACTTTGCATACATAATTTCATATAAATAAGAAAACATCAATATCAGAAAGAGTTTTTAGGACTTTCAAAGTTATTTGCAATACCTTCTTAGTTTAAACACTATTAATTTATATAATTCTAAACGTGCAATGCCACTACTTCGCCATGTATAGCAAATTATAAGTTAACCCAAGTGCTAAAAAGTAAAGTTGCTAAAAAGTAGAAATAATACCAATTTCTCTACTTCTCTAGATCTCCTTCTGTTTTATCACCCGCAGAGTAAGCCACAATAGTATATAAAGTTTATCATGATTTAAAAGACTACAGATAACATTTAAAAAGTAAATAAAAAATGAATTTTATAAACTTGAAAAGTAAGTTTATGTAAGAGTGCATTAAAAAGTGAATAAAAATGACATGATTTTATAATATTTCAAAGAAAATAAAAAAAATTAAATAGGAAGGCTATATATTCAACCATTTTTGTTGTGTATTGTTAAAACAAAAAACAAAACAAAAAACTATTTTTGTTATGTAAAGGCTACGAATGTTACTTCATAATTTCAATCGATTATCATGTTAAAATTAATTGCAAATATCATCATTTATGCTTCTCTCATCGATGGATTTTATGATCAAATCAAATCACGTAAAACTTGTAAACTTTGACAATTATTAAAAAAATAGAAAAAAACTCTCTAATACCCCTTTTACTGTCTCTGGCGTTTTAACCTTTACATATTTTATTTACTTATTATTTTTTGTGAACTTAAGGATGAGAGGATTCGAACTCTTTATTTTTTATAGAGTCGAGTGTAGATTTATCGTTAGGCTATGGCTTGCAACCATATTTTATATATTTAATATTCATAATTTTTTTGAGTGACTATATTTGATCCACCATATTAATGAACATCAAATATGTGAAGCAAAATAAATAATTTTGACTTTTTTTTAGTTTAAGAACTTCATTTGATAGAACTTCCTAGATTTAATATTCTCTGTCTATTTATTTGGCACAAGAACTAATTTAAGAGTTTTTTTTTTATGATTTAGAGACTAAATTTGATACAAATTTTGATATAGGGACTATTTGGGGAGTGATAAGATAGTTTAAGAACTTTTCATGAGATAAAATTAACAATTTTTATCCAAAATTTAACAGAGGGATTATTCATGAAATATATTTGTAGTAAATACATAAGATATTGAGAAATCTAAATTGAGATAATCTAGTGAAATAACTTGTAGTTAGTTTGATTAGACATATGTTTAAACTGGATCACGTGAGCCTTACTTGACAAAAGCTGTCAGTTTTAACATTTCTATTTGTAAAGAAACTACTACCGTATCATTTGGAAAGCTCAAGAATTATTAGTGTATTAGTTAAAAGTTTAAGGATCAAAATGAGAAAATTGATATTGCTCAAGGCAAAAGTTTATTAATTCAAATAAGCCTAATCATTCATTAAATTGTAATAATAAACATTTTAAAATTGAACCATTAAATTTTGAAAAACAAATCCTAAAACATAATACAATATTAAAAACTTTTCCTAAAAATTACAATATTGAAACAGAAATTTAAAAAATAATATGGTTGCAGGCATAGCCTAAAGATAAAACCACACTCTATTTCACTGAAAGGTAAAGAGTTTAAATCCCTCACCTCAAGACAAAAAAAAAAAATTAAAAATAAAGGAATAAAAAATTTGTTGGATATAGAAAAGAACCAAAAAGAGCTTTTGGTGTCTTTCTCCTTCTGTCACATGGCAACCACTTTTCTTTTTTTTTTATTTTTTATTTTTTATTATTTTCTTTTACTTTTTCTAATTAATTTTTTTCATTCTTTTTCTTATTTTGTTTTTCTCCAAAAAACTTCTACACACTTTACTTTTTTTACAATATGCTTCTTTAAAATACTTTTTTTTTTCTCCACCTTGCTTCAATTAAAATATTTTCTTTCAAATGTATCTTTATTTAATTTTTTTTATAATTTTTATTATATCAAAATGGTCCTCATAATTTTTTTTTCTAATTAACATGCTAAAATATTTTTTTTCCAACATCTCTTTTTAAACATATTTTACTCAGCTCTTTCAATAATATCTGGCCATAAAGTGACAATGGTACTTGGGACTTACCGCATCTTCTCCCCATATTAAAATTAAGCTTTGGATACAGACTGATGTCGTCTTGGCGGTAAAGTTTTGGGAGCCTTATTTACGCAAAACGACGAGCGTTTTAGATCTAGGGTTCTATATATGTAATTACGTGAGAGCACAAAACCCAGAATTGTCCAGTCCATGTAGAGATGCAACAATAGGCTGGGGCCCGTGGGCCGGCACGAGCCCGTCCTGCTACAATGATGGGCCAGGCCAGCACGGCCCGACACTGTTCATGGCACGGCACGACCCATGAAAAATTGTGGGTCGGGCCGGCCCATCTTGGCCCACTGGCCCCAGGCGGGGCCGGTCCATCTAAGCCCACAAATGGGCCGACCCATGTAAGGCTCATACAGGCCTGCAATGGGCCGGCCCACCGAAGGCCCATTGTAGGCCAATTTCATATATATATATATATTTAGATATATTTTTTCATGTTCATTCACGGGTGAACATGGCTACGTATGACCTTCTCTAGTAAATCATGTAAGGCCCATTGTAAGTCATGTATTATCACATCAAAAGACTATACATTTAATATATATATTATTTAATACATATAAGAATTAAATATTATATAATATATATTCATATTATATTCACCTGTGAGTGAATATATCATTAGATTTCTTCAATGCATATCACATCATAATAGGCCTGGCAAGTTCTTTTTCTTTTCTTTTCATTTTTTTAATTTTTTTATTTTTTTCTTGTACGCATGCTCTGCTTTTGAGAAGTAAAGTTGAGAATCAGATGCTGAATCTTTAGGTCATGTATTATCACATCAAAATACTATACATTTAATATTTATATTATTTGATACATGTAAGAATTAAATATTATATAATATATATACATGTCATATTCACCTTGAGTGAACATAGCATTAGATTCCCCCATTCACATCACATTGCAATAGGCTTGACAAGCTATTTTTCTTTTCTTTGCATTTTTTTAATTTTTT
>CAMOHE010032154.1:0-10508 GCA_946598075.1 Artocarpus hirsutus
ATTCGGTGTATGGAAGGCGAGATTCCCAATATTGAAGAGCATGAAGCCATTTCCATACGACAAACAAAAATTGATCCCAATTGCTTGCGCTGTGATTCACAACTTCATACGTATGTGGCAAAACAATGATGAGATACTTCAGCAGTACTATGATGACGCACTACCGGTGTCTGAGATAGAAGGAGGAAATGTGGACGAAGAAAATGGCATGCAACATGACGATGGGGTTGATGTGAACCCATTGCTTCAAAATAGAGGTGACAATACCAGCATGAATGCTCGTAGGGATGCGATGGCGAATCAAATGTGGGAAGCTTATGCACAACACCCTTGGTACACAAGTCGGCATTAGTATTTAAGGTGGTGGTTATTTTTTACTACAGAAATGTTGGAACGTTGCTACGTTAGTTGGGGGCTACATTTGCCATTGTCTACAATAAACACTGTTATATATACATGACATTGAAAAAGGAAATTATAATTTTAAATGGATTGTATTATGATTTTTCCCATAAATAGTTCATGGATTGGAGAGAGAATTGGATATTTCAGAAAATCGCTAATAGCATGAACATGGCAACAAGATTCAATAGGCAAAAAAAAAAGAGGACTTGATACAGTTATAACTCTACTTTTTGTAATTTTGTGTTCATCTGTTTCCGTTTGATTTCTTATTGCATTCAATGAAATGAAAATAATTTATTTCACTATGTTAGGCTCTTTTTAATAAATGTGTTATTTTTTTTTACAAAAGAGCCACTAGAAACCTAATCCAAATATCACATGTACCAAACACATATTCCTAACTCAAATCAGGATTCAAAAACTTACCAAACACATATTTCAATATTCTATCCAAATCTAATTTTAAATACTCTGCCAACCAAACAATAATTCAAATTATAACTCAAATCACATTACTCAAATCACAATCTAAATCATAATACTATTTAAAAAGAATTTAAATCACCATAATTCAAATACCTTTACCAAACGGGCCCTCAGTCTTGGTCAGCAGAGCCTGTGGTGTTTGTTCGTCCATTCCATACGTGCGTCACGCGATATTATATTCTCCAATTTACATATTGAAGAACGTATATCAACATGGAGAAAAAGGGGAAAATATAAAATAAAGCCAAGTTGCCAATTTGGCAACGTTTTTAGCCAAATATAGTTAAAAATAATAAAAAATCCCACTTGTAATTAATGATGGCCATTCTTTGGCCTATATAAATATCGAGGGTCTCACCCTTGGTTCTGCATCCCTTGGCAATACAATATATATATATATATATATATATATATATATATTAAGTTTTTAGTTTAGTTTTTAAATTTCTGTTTTGTTTTTTTGGTAAAATATTTTCAATTTATGTTGTAAAAACAATGCTTAATAATATTTCTAGTATTTTTATTTTATAAATTTATTTTTAATTTTTTTAGCTGAGGTGAGTGAGAAAAACTCTAGCAAAATCGCTTTAAATATTTTTAGTGTTTCTTAGTTTTCTAAACAGTTATAATGCTAAAATATTTTCCAAAAGCTTAGGATTTTAGAATTTTCTTAGTTAGGACTCTACCAAATTTCTAGTTTTGATTTTTCGACGAAATAGATTGGCACGGATAATACTTGGGAAGACCTTGATTAACTGTAGACAAAGAATGACTTAGCAAATGCGTAACTTATTATTTTGGCAATTATTTTAGTTAAATAATTTTTAAATTATAATTGTTTATTAAGTTGAGTTTTTGCTATATTATAGACATGAAATGACATAATAAATTCTTCGTAATACTTGATTTATTGTCGACATAGGATGGCATAATAAATTCTTCAATCAATTAATAAATAATTAGAAAAACTAAAATAAGTTTAAGTTAATTGTCAGAACGGAACGTTTGAACCTTACCACTGTTATAATTATTGTTGAAACTCTTTAAATTAGTTGTTATTATTGTAATTTTTATTGAAGTTATTTTAAATTAATTACACTTGTTGTTGAAGTTTCATTTTAATTTAAACTGTATTTCTTATTATTAAAATTCCAAAATCACAAAAATATGAAAATGGAAAAATGTTGTAAAAATGTATAAATATTGTAAATATATTGCAAATAATTAATATTAATCATCATATTTTTTAGTTTAAAATAAAAAAATAGTTAATATAATAAATATTTAGGATGTTAACAAAATCTTTACTTATGGGTTCGACTTTGGATTTACCGAGTTTATTACTTATGACAACCATATACTTAGGGTTATATTGGATTGTACTTTTTAAGACCGAACACATAAATTTATAAAATACTATGTTATGATTATAAAATATAGATAAATAGTAAATCAGTATAACCTAGACTGTTCAAAGTAAATATCTTCTCAAATTTTACACTGATGGTATGTAAAATTACAATATATAAAAAGTTGTGTGACCCACCAAAAAGTGCCACACAAAAGGGTGGAATTTTGCCATATCTCCCTCTATGTGTACTTGTTTTTAACCATTGCTTTAAGTAATTTTTTTAACAACAATTGAGTCTAAAGTGATGACTAATCTAATCAGTCATCAAACTAGGAACAAAATCATCGTTTTTCATCATCATCATTTTGCAAGTAACAAAAAACACTCTCTTTTTCTCTTAAACAAACTTGCAACACTAGTGTTCTTTCTCAAAAATTTTCTCAAAACCATAACTCCTAATCAAACTTAGGAACAAGTTCTAATCATTGGTGAACAAGTCTAGAACAAGTTCAAGTTACTTAGGAGGTAAAAATCTAAATTTCTCCAATGAGTTTTTATGATTTTCTTGAGCTTTTAGGGTAGAGTTTTGATGGGGTTTTTGTCATGATTTTGTGGAAAGCAAAAGCGATCCCTTTGCCTTTGCAAAGGAGAATCAATGTAAGGAAAAAACCCTTGGTAAAAATCATGATCTTTACATTATAAATTGTTGTTTTTCATGAAAAGTTGAGTCTGTTTTATACTAAACATAGACTATAGCAAGTTGAATGGACTCTCTAGCATAATTATGTAATATGTTTTATGCATGGTTATCATGTTTGATGTTAGTAACTTGGGGTTTAAGTATTTAAAATCAAAGTTTAAAAAACTTTGCTTTCAAACAAAGTTTTGATGTAATTTCAAGGAATGAAGATTTAGGTGGTCTTACAGGCAAATTCATTTTCAAGAAAAACACAGGATTTGCCCAAACAATGAGATTAACAACTTTTATGAACAAAGTTTAATAACATTCTAGAGGATCAAATTAAAAAGTTTAAAATTTTTGGGGCAGTTTCAAAAAATGACTAAAAACCTCGCTATATAGTTTGAATTTCAAAAAAATTAAAATGTAAAAGTTATAGAACTCATTTAAACTATAAAAACTCGTGAACAGCTTGCACAAGTTCACGGTTTATGAGTCACAAATTTTGCAAGTTTTTAATCACAAAAGTTTGAAAATAATGTTGAAAAAATGTTTTGTAACGAAAAGAATTTGACTTGGGTAATTTAGAGAGTTTTGATCGCTGTGAAAAACCAAGCCTAACAGTACAACATGGTTGGTTTTGGTCCTTGGGGCAAAATCATCCAAATTTTCACATTATAGTCCAAAACTATAAAACTGTGTCGAATGAAAAATTTTCATTATGTAAAAATGGCTATCTATATAATTATGGGCAGCAAGTAATTTTATGTTTGAAAGTCCAAAAGAATTTGGGAATTTTTTGAGAAAAATATGTTAGGGCAAAATTGTCAAGATTTTTATATTATGGGTCAAAATTGTAAATTTTTATAAGAGAGATTTTTGGCAAAAAGGAAACTGCTGTTTTGTTTTTCACAACGTTATAAGAAGCAAGGAAATTTAAGTTTTGGTTAAAAATGTTTTTATGACTTGTCAAGAACCAAATGATCATTTTTATAAAAAGGCTTAAATGGACCCCGAAGCACCTAAATTAGGAAAACGCTCTTTAAAGGATAAAATCATCATTTTTATAAAAACCGCTAAAACAGACCCAAGCCTTTCGAATTAGTGAATTGTCTTTAGATAGGAAATGTTCCATATCATATTAAGCAACAAAACCATCTAGTAAGATGAGAAATTTGGCTAAGAAGCATTCAAGTTAAGAGAAATAAACCAACAATGTAGCTTTTGTATAGTCTCTAACAGTCGGGTGTCATTTGAACAGGACATAAAACCAACTAATAGAAGAAAAGGATAAAGTTAGAATGCTAAAATGATGCCTAGGTAAGCCTCAAACCTCACCAAAGTATAAAGAAAATGAATTTTAAGTGCTTTTTAAATATTTGAAAAGTATTGCATTTGTTATGCATTGTTTTAAAGACGAAGTCATGATTTGCCATATGTTTGTATTTGCTATGTTTATTGTTTTAAACATTAAGTTATGGCATACATTATGTTCACAAAGATTACAAGATTGGTAATTGAAAACTTTATGATACGATAAGAAAGTGTTGTACTAGCCTCCTGATCCAAAGGGAGTGTTATGCTAAAGTTATGTTATTTCCATGGTGTTTGATGGTCAAGCACATTTATTACATGCAATTGGGTCCATAAGGTCAAGAAAATTAAGAATGATGATGAGAAGATTAAAAATGAAGTTCATAATTAAGCATAAATGGAATCATGAATTATGATATTTCTTGCATTCCTTTTAAGAAACGAATTTATGAGGAACGTTTTGTGAAAAAGATTTTCTGAAAGATGTTTTACAAGAAATAGTTCATGAAAGATGTTTTATGAGAAAAGTTTATGATCAATGTTTTACGAAAATGTTTTTAATGTTTTGTGAGATTATTTTTGAACTTATTGAGTCAAAGCTCATTATAATTTCCTTCATGCCATAGGCAGTCCTACAGGAAACCAATATGACTGATTGACGAGCTCGGTGTTATAATGGATAGATGCGAAGGTTGGGCATGAATACCACTATAGAAGTTTTCTATTGTATTAAGAAAAAGTTTTCACTATTTGAAAAATTATTTTAAGAGTTTCAAGAAAGAAAATATTTAAGGAAATATCTTATAAGAAATATTTTACAAAATTTTTTTTAAAGATTTTTTTATCAAATATTTTGAATATCTATAACATTATGTTTGAATTTTATGTTTCAGTTTACATTGCAACGAAAGTTGCGACGGTTTGAAGTATGTTTTATGTCGCAATGGTTTCAAGTTTATTTTAAAGTTTGTTTGTTATAAATTTTTAGTATTTTCCCTTACTAGTATGTAAGATTAAACTTAAGAAATGATATTTAAGCAAGTTAAATGACGACCTGAAAAGGCAGGTTGTAACAAGTGGTACCAGAGTGGTACCCTGCCATCCTATTGCGCACTATTTTATGTCCGCTTCATTATAGCTCTAGTAAGTAAGTTAGTTTTTATTAGTAGTATAGTTGATATTTCATGGTTGTGAGATTATCTACAAGGTTTATAATCTTTGATGGCTAAACTCCTAGATGAGTAATGAAAGAATGAAGGCCAGAGGACAAGCATTATGTTTACATGATATAGTATTTTTGCAAATCGATGGTAGACATCATCCATCAGCAATATCAAGTCAATGATCGTCAAACTTGGTAAACATTTATTAACAGTTAACACAAGCACTTAGAAGCAAGAAGATGCACTCTCAACTCATTTTGATGTTTTCAAAGCAGCTATGTTCTCTATTTGAGCCAATGTCACTCCATGAAAAGTCGTTCATTATTGAATATATGTAGAATGAGGAGAAGCAGAACAAGATAATAAAATAACTAAGTCTGCAGTGAGAAATTGGTGATTTCTTCACCACATTTATGACCTACCATGAAGTAGAAGACTTGAGAGCAACCAAGCGTTAGATTACTAACTATGCGATTTTTCAAGCTTGGGAATTCTAAAATTAAGCTGAGGCATGCTAAGGGGTTCATAACGACCCATATAGGAATCACAAACATGTCGAAGGTGCCAATGATGATTATTATGAGCATCAAAGAACTTCATCATAACCTAGTTAAGTTAGTAACTACTCTTCAAGCGACTCTGGAAATGGGAAAACGAAATACGTGAGAGCCTTTTAATAGTAGTGTTCACGCTTACCATGTTAGTTACACTTGATATATAGGCCATATTTTTGCCAAACATAGAGCTTATGAACTCCGTCGTTGATAAGAAAGAAGGATGTTAGGCATAAAAGCATGGAATTCAAGGACTATGGGAGCAGCAATCTCACTAAAGCCATGTACTACTAGTACCACTGGAAGCTTCGCTAATATGCTCAATAGCTTCCATGGCTCCAGTAGCTAAACTGTAATGACTAACGAAATTCATTAATAAAATCTAATATTTAAATTAGGTTTAATTAACGAATTTACCCTTAAAAATTGTAATTTTTGTAAAATTTCAATAATGTATAATTGAGTGGTATTAACTGAAAATTTCTTTGTGAATGTAATGCAACGTTGGATATTTTTAATACAGATTTTATGAGTTTAATTACTCAAAAATTTGTAAAAAATATCCATAAAATGAATTTTTGTATCACAATTAATTGTAAAATTGTGATACTCGCAAATGGGTATTTAGAATACGAATAAGACAGAGTCCACAGAACCCAACCCACTGTAAAAAAGAGGCCGAAGCAGTACAAGTATACTGCTAAGTGAAAACGCAGATATGGAAAAGGTTACATTTGGCCTCCAAAGGTAAGTAAAATAGTTTACACTGATTTATAGTCTAAGGATATGAGTTTGCGTTGATTTGACAAGGGTAGTGTAAGAAAAATCCTACGTGGGGAAAAATTACATAGTGCAAATTTTTAGGTCCCACAAAGTGGACACCCATTGGGGTTTCATTGGGCCACATGTCATGAAAAGTGGCCCAATTATCTTATGCCACTTAGGGTAGCCCACTTGATTACTTTATGAGTCATCCATTTGGATAAATGAGCATTTAATGTGATTTTAACAAAAAAAATCCCATTCTTTTTCTTCCTCTAGCCATGACAGCCATAGTTAGAGCTTCCAAAAAAATTTTGTCAACCCAAATCTTTGCAAAAATAACCCCAAGCAAGTTCAACAAGTTGAGTTCAAGGAATTTCCACAAGTTTTAAGGTAAAAACCTGAACTTTTTTAAGGGTTTTTAGGGTTTTTCTTGGGAAAAAGAAAGGAAGCTAATCTATGGTGTTTTTGCATGGAAATGGTGTCTAGGAAGGAGTTTCAAAGAAGCCTTGTAAGGCTAGAAATCAAAAAGCGCTATTTGGGGTACGTTTTGATTTTAAAGTTTTGAAATTTTATGATTTTTGTTTCAATTTTTATTTTCTCAAAATTATATGGGTTCTTGAGCAAGTTTTTAGTTAAAGCCCATAGAAATATGAATTTTGGTATGTTGATGTTGTGAAATTAAGGGTTGGATGTTGAAAAATGGTGGTTTGTGTAAAAAGTGTTATTGTTTTAATTTTAGTGCTAGTTGTTCAAAAATGATGTTTAGGCATGGAAAATGATTCAAACAAAGTTAGGACTACCTTTTCAAGGGTAGATTTGTAGTTTTAAAATGGATTTTTACAAAAATACTTTAAGGACAAAATTGAAAGAAAAAGTTTTCCCATAGCAGATTTAAAAAAGCCCAAAAACAACCCTGTATAGTGAGAATTTAAGAAAAGTTAAAACACAAAAGTTATAGATCTCGATGAAACTGTTAGTCATAACAAACGGTTCGTCGAAAATCTCAACCGTTTGTGAGATTTTAATTTTTCAAGAATTTGTTAAAAATAAAAAAATGTTAGATGGCAAAAATGTCATTTTTCAATTGATTTAAGTTATGGTACTTTGAGTAAAAATGTTTTTCTATGAAAAATAGAATATTTTCGTTTAAAGAGATAAATTTTAGCCCCGAGGGTAGAATTGTCAAAATTTTTAATTCAGGGGCTAAATTGTAAAGTTTTACGAAAATGGGGCGTAGATGGGAAATAAGAAGATCCGACCCACTAGAGTGTTATTTTAAAATTATTACATGACTATTTTCATTAAAATAACAAAATTGAGCTCGGGTAGGTCAGTAGGCCCACGGAGGGCAAAATCGTCATTTTTGTCCAAATAACCTGAATCGCTCCGAAATGTTCTAAATAAAAAAAAAAAGGAATGATTAGAAAGATTTTCACCCTTCGTTAGAGACGATAGGGTAGAGTTTGATGAAATAAAAGAAAACTAGTGGTTGTCAGAGTTGTATATTGGTATACAACTCAATTTATTAATTAATGATCACTTTGTATCGAAACATAGTGAATATTAGCTAATGGCTTTGAAATTGGCCAACAGGATCCTAGAAGTCTACAACAAAGGAAAAAACAAGGTTGAATTACCCGACATTCGAATCAAGTAAGTACCCATCCCACCTATAGTATGAATTTGTACGTATAGAATGTGATGTATGAATATGTATACCTGTGTGTGTATCAAGATGTATACCTATGTGTATGCTATGACATGAGTATCTATAAGTATGTTGGTGTATACCTATGAGTATACTAAATAAATACCTGTGTGTATGCCATATTTTATATCGGTATGTATTTAATTGTATACTTGTGAGTATAAAAGTATGTATCTGCGTATACAATAATGTATAGAAGCACTTGTGTTTTGTGTATAAATGCGTTTATAACTTCATGCATGGTATGTTAACCATAATAAATGGATTGGTAATTATATCACCAGAAATTAAGAAAAGTGTTGTACCGACTCATGACTCAAAAGGAGTTTAAGGATTACAGTATGGTCATGGTGTTAGGTAGACCTAAGTACATAATGGTACGAACACTTGGGCCCTAGTTAAAGATAAAAAATGATAATGATAAAGAAGGTTTATAAGAAAACGTAATTGGATCATGCATTTTATTGAATGTGCATGTGGGCTATATGGGACTTATTGGGCGTAAGCTCATTAAGTATTTCATGCTGTAGGTATTCCGACGAGAAGGCCAGAATAATTGTCTGGATGAGTTGGCATAGGGATGATTAGTGTGAGAATGGGTATGGATTCTACCGCAGTTAGTTTCCGCTGTAATATATTTGAAGATATTTTGAAAGTAATGTTTGGAGAATTATATTGCAAAGGAAAGGTTGTTTTGTAAATACAAGTATATGTGTTGTTTTGTAAATACAAGTATATGTTTGTATTACGACAGTTGCTAAAACCAACATATGTGCAAACAAATGAGTGTAAAATATGTTTATAAAAAAAAAGTTTTTCCTAATTTTTTGTATATACGTAGGTAAGAAAAGGTTTATCATAACCTGAAAAAGGCGGGTTGTGACAGTTGGTATCAGAGCGAAAATCCTGCCACCCTACTACTCATTGTCGTCTGCTCCATTGCCATAGCTCAAGTAAGATAGTTTGATTTTAAGTATAAGAATGTTAAGTTTTCATTTTATATGAAATTGTTATGTTAATTAAGATAAATGTAGTAGATGGCGGCACCCCCAAACGTACCTAATGTAGAAGAGGATCGAAGAGCAAGTATTGTATTCCAAGACATGATGCCACCACGGTATTATGGAAGCTGACAGCCCATGGTGTTGACTGAATGGCTACATGTTGTAGAAGTGGTCTTTGCTACATGCCATACGCTGTAACGCCTGCCTAAATTTATGTAACGAATTATGTTATGATGGATAACGACGTTAAATGTTATATTATGATAAGTGTTATGATATATAATATAACGGTGCTAACCATTTTATTTTAAGTGTTATGACAGGTGACGCTCTCGTGGAATTGATGTGCTCAAATGTTCATGTCATTAATGTTATATGTTTAATCATATTTTATTGATAATTAAATGTTATGAATAATTTTTGAGTGTTAAAGCAGATCGGCAGGCCAGACCATTAAGTTCGGCAGGCCGAAATGATTTCCTCAGAACGGCAAGCCGATGGTATATCATCGGTAGGCCGGACTTCAGAGATCGGCAAACCAAAGATAGAGCTCGGCAGGCCGATGACAGCTGACAAGCAGTCAGCAGAAATTTCATAAAAATTGTGATAAGGTTGAATTTGTAATAAGAATGATTTATTTTGAATAATTAACATAATTATGGGATGATTTGTTTAATTTTGGTAATGAAACAATTGACTTTTGAATTATTTGAATTAATGGATAAGTTTTCCCGTTTTACAATTTCAAAATATGGTAATTGTGAGAAAATTGATGACTTAACCCAATCCTCTCCACTCTCCACGCAATTGAACCCATTTTAGTCAGAAATTTTTCTGATAATTATGGAGGAGACGAGTAATCTTTTTACGTTATCTCATTTTCATAAAAACCACCTCTTACCATCATTCTCTCTTTCTCTCGTTTTCTCTCTCTCATTCTTTCTCTCTTCATCTTCTTCATCTTTCTTCTTCTTCCTCTCAAAATTTCCCCTGCTATTATTTGATATTGGAATTTCTTTGGCGTTAATTCAAGGATTTTTGAGAAGAATTCATTTTTAAGGTAAGAGTTTAATTTTTAA
>CAMOHE010032155.1:0-10192 GCA_946598075.1 Artocarpus hirsutus
GCCCAATTTTATTCCCTCGATTGTGGATCTTATGATTTAGACCGTCACTTTAAGAATCGTGTCTTCTGCATAATCTGTCCATCATATGCCCAATTCTTAAAGGTTTAGACCGACAGTCTCAGACTATTGTTTGCTTATCATACATTCAACAAATATGAATGTAAAGAGGACAAGATTTGGTATATGAATAATAAATGAATTCTTTATTGATAAAAATGTCTTCAAAAACTCATTACATTTTTACTCCTTAGGGCATACATGTCTAACATTTTCTCATTGTGGACTGGCCCTCAAGCTATAACATCATTCTTGGGTGACCTTGGATTCATGCTATGAGGGTTGTCTCATCAGCGTACCACTAGACGATCAGGTTTCTGACAAAGCAAGGCATTAGGGAGATTCGAGGAAGCCAGGAGGCGACAAGGAGCTTTTATGTCATAGCTATGAAGCAAAAGGGGGCTTTATAGCAATTATAGAGAGGTTAGTAGTGCAAATCGAATAGTCAAGACTGCGTCGAATTGGTTTTAGAGTAGCTCCATGATATGCAAATCAATCTAAAAGATGGAAAGCATACAGTGAAGATTAGGTCACAACTTGACCCCAAAATAAAATCTAAAATAATTGATTTCTTTAGAGCTAACAACGATTGTTTTGCTTGGTCCCATGCAGATATGCCAGAAATCGATCCGAGCATAATCTTGCATTGCCTTAATGTCAATCCAGACCACAAACCCGTCTAGCAGAAGAAGAGAAAACTTAGAATTGAGCGTCGTAATGTCGTGAAAGACGAAGTAAGGAGACTACTCGAGGCCAGGTTTATTCATTCTATACAGTACCAAGATTGGCTCACCAACATGGTGATTATGAACAAGAAGAATGGGAAGTGGTGTGTTGATTTCACCAATTTAAACAAAGCCCATCCAAAAGACAGTTACCTATTGACTCGTCGATGCAACAGCTGGTCATGAGATTTTAAGCTTTCTTGATGCATTCTCTGGCTACAATCAAATCCTTCTATATGGGTTCAAACCTTAAACCTCTCTTAAGAGGTTCTTATTTCCTTCTCGAGTAGCAATTAAGCTACTAGCTCAATTGATATTCGAGAAGGAAATAAGAACCTCTCAAAGGAGGTTTAAGGTTCGAACCTGAGGGACGCGAAAGAAAAACCCTAAGGGGCTAGAGGGCCCCAAAGGGGACAATACGTATGCGTAGGCGGCACGGGGATGGTCTACTAATAAGAGCCATAAGTCCGGGGGCCCCACAAGGTGTGTCCTATGGAGGCTTGAAGGAGTACGCCTGGGCCGGATGCCACACCAGATGACTAGGAGAAGACCTTTTTTATAACTGAGCAGGGGATTTTTTGTTTCAACGTCATGCCTTTTAGGTTAAAGAACGTGGGAGTTACTTACCAGAGGCTGATCAATATGATGTTCAAACAGCAAATCGGTAAGAATACGAAAGTATATATTGATGACATGTTGGTTAAGCCTTTGTAGGCTCATCTTCATGTCCAACATCTACAAGAATGCTTCAATGTTCTCCAAAAATATGACATGAAGCTGAATCCAAAGAAGTGCACTTTTGGAGTGGCGAGTGGTATGTTCTTGGCTTACGTTGTCATGAAGCGAGGAATTGAGGCAAACCCAGACCAGATAAAAGCTTTTCAATTGATGCCATCATCAAGAATCAAGTGGGAGATACAAAAATTGACTGGTCGAGTCGCCGCGCTCAGTCCATTCATTGCCCAGTTCGTAGATAGATGTCTTCTTTTTTTCTAGTTGTCAAGAAGAATACAAAGTTTGAATGGAACAAACATGCGAGGCAGCATTCCAAGAGTTGAAGAAATACTTGACTACTCTGTCGATCTTATGGAAACCAAAAGATGGGGAGCCACTATACCTGTACTAGGTGGTTTCGAAAACTACAGTAAGTTCGGCCCTTGTCTGAGAAGAAGACGCGATCCAAAAGCTAGTTTTGTTTGTAAGCCACACCATGCTGGATATTGAAACAAGGTACTTTATCGTTGAAAAGCTTGCCCTTACACTCATCATGTCTGCTCAAAAGCTCTGTCTATACTTTCAAGGCCACACTATTGTGGTATTGTCGTCTTATTTGATGCAAGCTATTTTGCACAAACCAGACGTCTCCAGAGGAATGACGAAATGGGCTATTGAGTTGACGGAGTTCAACATCGAGTATAGACCTTGGACAGCACTAAAAGCTTAGGTGCTTGTGGATTTTGTCACTGAATTGACATACAGGCTTGAAGGAGACAGATCAAACACATGGATTATGCAAGTTTATGGATCGAGTAATGAGAAGGGATCAGGAGTAGGAGTGGTACTGAAGTCGCCAACCGACGAAGAAATCAAACAGAGTTTTTGACTAGGATTTAGGGTTATCAACAACAAAGATAAATACGAGGCTATGATTGCTGGTATAAGGCTTGCTACCGCACTGGTGGCTACCACACTTGTTATGGAAAGTAGCTCCACTTTGGTCATTAAATAGATAAATGGAGAGTTTGAGGTCTAAGACAAGAAGATGCTTTTATACCTGAGGTTAGTTACCAAGTTCAAAGCCTATTTAGACCATTTGGAAGTGAAACATGTCCTGCAAGAATAGAACTCAAGAGCTGATGCACTCGCCAATTTGGGATCTTCAGTAGAAGTCAGTGAGAGAAGAATAATCCCTTTGGAATGAATTGACGGTCCGAGCATTGAGTTTGTTGAGGAGATGAATTATGTCAACTTAAGGGACGACTAGAGGATGCCCATTGAGATGTATATACGTGACAGTTGGCTACCCAAAGATAAGCAGACGGTGAGGAAGATCAAAGTTTAAGCTGCAAGGTACTGCTTGATCGATGAGAAACTTTATAGGCGTTCTTTCACAAGACCTTATCTTCATTGTCTCAGGGAAGATGAGATCAAGAAGGTCATTCGAGAAGTTCATGAGGGATCGTGTGACAACCATTCAGGGGGTAGATCACTGTGCAACAAAGTTAAGAGGCAAGGGTTCTACTAGCTAGCGATGTAGTACGATTGCAAGAACTTCACCTACAAATGTGACAATTGCCAAAGACATGCTCCCACTATTCACCAACTAGCTAAATAACTCTCCTTAGTCAGTTTGTCCTACCAGTTCATGAAGTATTCAATGGATGTGGTTGGACCATTTCCTTCGGCTCCAAGACAAGTCAAGTATTTGCTCGTCCTTATGGATTGTTTCTCTATATGGGTCAAAGCCGAAGCATTTATGGACATTAAAGAGCCAGATGTCAAAAGGTTCATTTGGAGAAATATTATTTGTCGGTTTAAAGCTCTAAGAGAGATCATCAGTAATAACGGCTCCCAATTCATTTCTTCATCCTTCAAGAAATTCTATCGCGATTTGGACATTATTTTGAGCTTCCAACACCTAGGTACCACAAGGAAATGGGTAGGCAGAAGCAACAAATAAGATTATCGTGAAGAGCTTAAAGAAGAAACTAGAGGCTAGGAAAGGACATTGGGTCAAGGAACTCCCGATGGTGCTTTGGGCCTGTTAAACGACTTCAAGAGGGGTGACTGATGAATCTCCTTTTTTGCTCGTGTATGGAACAGAAGTTGTCATTCCTGTATTGGTAGTCGCTCGAGACCTTTGAGTCGATTACTCACTCCTAAATGAAGCAAAAAACAATGAAATGATGCAAGATGCATTGGATCTGATAGACGAGAAAAGGACTGAGCCTTCTATTGCCTTGGGAGTTATCAACAAGCAGTTGCCAGGTATTACAACTAGAAAGTGAAAGTTAGGAGGTTCCAAGAGGGCAAACTCGTACAAAGAAAAAAATTTCAGAATATGAGAAAAGCTAACGTTGGCAAAATTGGAGGCTAATTAGGAAGGCCCTTATCGGATTTGGTCTTCCATTCGAGACGGGGTATATAAGTTGCAAAATTGGACAGATCAACCTTTCTTAAAAGCTAGAATGCGCATCATTTAAAGAAGTATTATGTGTGACATTTACAAGCTTTACCCTTTATTTCCTCCTTAATGTAATTGAACTACATTTAGCTTGATCCCTACACATATGGGGTATGTAGGCTACTTATGGACTATAAACGAGTGTAGCCACTTTATTAATTCAAATTTTATTTTTCCAGGTTCATTGCCAAGTTGTTCTCGAGTTAAACTCTCTAATAAAGCCATCTTTAGGGATACTTTAAACTCGACCAGCTCTATCCAAATGCTTTCGCATTGCCATCTTTATGGCTTTACTTCAGACTCGACCAGCTCGATCCAAAGACTCTCGCATTGCCATCTTCATGGTTCTATTTTAGACTCGACTAGTTTGATCCAAATGTTTTCGTATTATCATATTCATGGCTTTATCACGGACTTGACAAGCTCGATTCGAATGCCCTCGCATTGCCATCTCTATGGTTTAACTTTGGATTTGACCTGCTCGATCCAAACAATTTCGCATCTCCATTTTCATGGCTTTTTGGACTCCATCAATTCGATCCAAAATCGTCCTCATTGAACATACTGGTGCTGTAACTAGGTCTTAAACACTAAAGTGAATTTGATCAACTCTCCTAGAGTTTGATCCCATATCGCCATTTTCATGGCACTGAATTCAACTAACTCTTAGAGTTTGATTTCACACCGCCATCCTATTGGCTCAATGCTAGGCTAGATTCAATCAACTCTCCTAGAGTTTGATCTCAAATCGCCTTCTACATGGCTCAGTCTTACCCATAACTAGGTTAACCTTTAAGAGTTCAGTTCGCGCTAGAATAGTGGCTTAGTTTGATATTACATTGATCCCTTTGGATCCAATTAGATACTTCAATTTATCATATATTATTAGCTCAATCATTTCTAATTTATTTAAATTGACCAAGTGCTTGGTCGCTACACATTTTGTCTAAGAGCACGAGTAATCTAAAGATGAATTCATGAAGTTAAATTTGATACTGAAGTTTTGTTTGAAAAAATAAAGCATTCGATGCAAATTGAACAAATAGAGGTACAAACTGTACAAATATAAACAAAAACAAAAGTTTTTCTCAAGAACCTCCTCCCTCCATGGGTTCAACATTTTTGCCCCCAATCAGCTCGACAATTGGGGGCTCCGTGACTTCACTACTTGACATTGGAATGGTACTTGGGTCAAAGGCAAAAGGATTGGTAGGATACTCTTGGTGGGGCAGTTTGCTTTAGACAATGACTTGAATATTTGAGTCGTCTGGCGATAGTAATTCCTTCAATTCCTTGATCTCCTCGTCGATCGCTTTAGCACTAAGTTAGCCTGACTTGAACTCTAATAAAGCTTCAAGTCATGCCTTGAAGGAGAAAGTGCCATGGGCCTTGAGTAGTTACTCTTCAATTTCTTCAATATCTTTGTCTTTGGCTTCCACTATTTTCTTCAGGTTGTCAACTTCCTCCTTGGAAAGTCTAAGGCTACTGGCCAAGCTTAGCACCTTTTGGTTTGACTAGTTTAGCTTTTCAACTGCATCATCGAGTTCCTTTTTCTTGTCATCTCTCTCAGCTTTAACCTTCCTAAGCTCTTCTCCAAGCTCCTTATTTTTCAAAAGCTATTGCTCGTATTTGTGAGCAGCTTTGTTTATGAAGAGATTGCAGAGCAAAAGAGCCTGCAAGACTAAAAATTTTAGTATAAAATGATACGATCCAAGCCAACTAGATTGAACATAATTTGGCAATTTACTTGCCCTATAGCCACGGCTAATTTGTTGTAAAACCAGGAAAATGGCTTCCCACCGAGAAGTTCCTCATCTGTGTTGAAGTAGAAATTCACGGCTACTCTTGTCACTACCTCCTTGTCTTGAATAATGTTGATGTCTTTTGGGACGTCGAGGGTTTTCTCAAGAATTTGACGTCCCTGGTCAAAGCAGAAGGCTGTGCCCCTTTCCTTTTCTTCAACGGTGGGGGCTGTATGTCAAAGGGAGGAGGTGGAGGAAGATCGGAGGAATCGGTTGGAGGAGCCACCTCATTTTGGACCGAAGGTTCACCAATATCAGTCCTCTTCTTTGCTACTTTGTCCACAACTTTCTTCTTCCTTATCTCTCCAATTGAAGGTAGTTTTACCTTCATGGTTGATAGCGCGGCTTCTACAAGATGAACGTCTTCGTCAGATAGAGTGGTAATATATTTGGATGGACCGTACAGCCGCTGAAGTACACCGTGACATACAAAGAACCAATTGACTCGTTTTGGAAATCGAATAGGAATACTTGTTGGTATTTCTTTAAAGCGTTTCCAAATTGATGACTTCTCGAGTCAATTGGGTTGTGAGATTTCAACCAAGTCTGACCCCTTAAAGCAAGTAGTGCATTCAACCTCGCTTGGTACCTCTCGTCGATTAGAGCCAGATGATTCAACTTGTAATATGGAAAGAAAGACAACACTTAAGATTAGTTGGAATTACTGCTTGAAATAAACAAAGTAATGATGCTTACCAATGTGACCAAAAGCAAATGAAAAAGGAAATCGAGCAGTTAGTTCAAAAGAATCATGGTTGATCGACATGAAGAAGTATCTCTCTTCGCAATGTATTCCACATTTACAAATTCTATGATGAGTTGCTTGGACTGCAGGTACACAAAATAAAAGTTTGGCTTTAAGTAGTAACATAGAATGAAGTCGTAAATGTCGAAATTAACCTCAGCCTCTTTGATTAGAACCATTAAGGCTATCAGTAGCCGAATTCTATTTGACATTAGTTAAGTCATGGAGATGTAGAAGTGGCCAACAATCTCCATCATAAACTTGGGGATCGGTAGTTGTAGACCAAGATCGAACCATTTAGTGTACACACAAAACCAGTTATCACTTTACGTGTCGGCTCGTTCGCCAGGGTAAGGTAGTAAAATTTCTACTAAAGATGGAACCCCATACTTCGATCTTATCGTCAGTAGAACTCCCTTTGTCAAGACAGACTCTAGGTTCTTCGTTAAAAAGGATACTCCTTTGGTGGGAGAAATGTACTCCCTTTTTTCAAGTGACTTGATTTAATCAACACTTGTAGAGGACCCACTGGTTGGTTTTGTTCTTTACCTAGATTCATAGCTTCTCTGCTGGTCCTAGCATCACCAATTCTGGAACCTGACTCGATTATAGACTATTGATGAATCATTTCATCGACTTCTCTTTCGTTGCTACTTGACCAAGGATCCCCACCACTACTTGTGCTCAAATCAAGAGAGATAGCTTGTGACATTCTTAACAATAACAAGTTTTCAAAAGGAGATCTAGGGTTTTGAAGATCAAGAAGAAAAAGAATCCTGAAGTCTTGAAGGTCTCAACAGTTTGTGAAGAGTTCTAAACTTACGACAGTCAAACAAGTCTAGCAATCGTTGATTTTCTCAAAAAATGAGGTATATTTTGTATCAAAATGCTCAAAATTGGAAGAGAAATAAGATTACAGAAAGAAAATCGCAAGAAAATCAAAAGAAAGGAATGAAGTCTTGCCTGGAAATAGTTGAGAAACTTAGAGAAATAGAGAGAAAATTGCCTTGAGTTTGAAAAGGGAGAGGTAAAATGAGGAAGAGAGAGGAAATGTATGTTATATACTGCCCGAAGGTTTCTGATCGACGGTTAAGATCAATTCAGAACCATATAATCCAAGGGCTAGGATTTCATGCCTTTTTAAATTCCTACTCAAACCGAAGTGGTGTCCTTTCAAATCAAACGCATACGTAAGCACTATAGAGATATTTTGGAGCCTTCCAATCGCGTGATCACGCATGTTATAGGTAGTTGAGTATCGCAATTTCCCGAGAAAGGGTAATGATTTGAGTACAGATGCAAGATATCAATCAAGAAAATGTGTCGTCAAACTAAAGCCTAATCTTTAATCACTCATGTAGTCAATTACATAGACTACGGAGTGGGGGGCTAACTGTTGGGGTGCAATTTGGCTAGGCTCAAATTGTGCGCAAGCCCAGACGACCTAGTATTAAAATAAGTCAAATAGATCGAAGAGAATCAATCAATGCAAGTAAGGCTAATTGAATTGATCCCTCATTTAGTTCGATTGGTTCGATTCTTGATGCGTGGTAAGAAGCATTAGGGATACATCGACCGCTTGATGTAATTCATACTTGTCTCCAAGTGTTCGCTCGATCGGATCAATGGCCAAGAGTTAATGGCTATCAACACGAACTGACAGTTACAAAACATTTGGTCATGGACCGAAACTTGGGGTAGACATGATTCTTATAGCCTATCACGGATCGACATGTGTCCCACTATTGTAGTTACACTTAGTGCATTGTCCCACTCTGCCAAATGGTTGGGAGCCATGATTCCTGCTTATTCTCTATATAAAGGGATGGTTGTTTAATTGTATAGGATATATAGAAAAACAAGCAAAAACTGTGCCCAATTGTTTTCTCATCTCTTTCTGTTCTCTTGTAATTTGTACCCATAATCTTTATAGTGCATTACAGTGGACATAGCTCTCTTTTAATAGAGCGAACCACTATAAATCCTACATGTGATATCCTAATTTTTATAGCATTATTTATTCTGATTATTGCACTTTGATCTTGCACTTTTACTTGAGTTAATAGGTCTAGTTAACGATGATTTGAGAGCTCAAATTCCTCATAAAAATTCTAACAAATGCAAATCAGCATTTTCATATTTGATTGTAGATCCACCATCTACAAAGAGTCTGGTGAAGCAGAGAGCTGATCTTGTATGTATGATACTCTCGTATGGATTTTGACTCTATATCAGTATTATAATGCTTATATTTTTATAGAATAAATTATATTTTCTATATTTTAATAATTATTGTTAATGTTGTTATGCTACCTAATTCTTCAATAAATTCTTTCAAGCATTCTTTATGTAATTTAATTGTATTGCATAATTAATATTAATAATGTTGAAATCATGCTCGTTTATTAAGTTAAGTATCTGCTACATTATAGACATAGACTGGCATAGTAAATGTTTAGTAATGTTTGATTTATTGTCTACAGATGATGGCATAGTATATTCTTAAACCATTAAATAAGACGAGGTGCTGCCATAATTAACGTAAAAATTTATTCTTTTAAATATATAAAATTTGTTTTGTTATTATCTTTTCTATCTTAAAATTGTGTCAATTATAATTGTTATGATAGCGATTATAATTTTCATAATTAATGCACCTAATCATTAGTGAGAAATGATTATTTTGCTATTTTTGATATGAAGATCCTTACTGTATTATGGCTTACTACATTGTCGCTCTCAATTGCCTTATAAAATTAGTAAAAGTGCTAGTAATTAATGAGAAAAGATAAAATAAATCAAATGATTTTGATAAATATTTATTTAGAGTTAAAATTCTATATTAATTACAAAACATGCAAAGGATTCTCAAAGCTTTACCATTTAATTTTATGTTTTAAATTTTCAATTAAAAAAATCACAAAAGTATTCTATTATTTTAAACTTTATTTTGAAAAAACCGTTTGTCTTTTTAAATGTTTATATTTATCGATCTCCTAAGTAACAAATTTTCTAACTCCTTGTATATATGAAACACCTGTTATTTTAACGGGTATGATTTTTGTAAAATCATATGAATAAAATATCACTTTAGTATTTTTACCAAATCTCCGTAGTAAGTATTTAAAACCTACCTATCACTCATCACTTCTACCAACCTTGTCCCGCTACATTAATGCTCAACTAAGTAGCCTTCTTCTCATTTGGAGACATAGAATTAATTCACCTCAACTACTTAGAGACATAGAATTAATTCACCTCAACTACTAGGAGACATTGATATATTTTCTCAACCACCTTTTAAATGCTTCTTTCATCTTCTTCCACAACTTGCCCCATTTGCGCCCTCAATTATGTTGGCATTATTTGCTAAAAGTTTCCATAGGAGACATGATAATATTTTCTTTTAATGCTCATTTGTTTCTTCCTACAACTTTTCTCATAAACCTACAATTATCTTCCACTCCTCAATTATTTTGATGCCTATTTATTCAACCATCACCACTCTCTTCTTTAGTTTCTCATTCTTTCCTTTGTCACTTCAATTTCCAACTAAAGACACAAGGCATAAAGCTCTCTTTACAACCATGACAACTATAATTTCCAGCCACGTTTGAAGCCGTTTTGGAGTCAATACAAGCTTGATTTTTAACCCGAACTTTGGTGTTTTTCAAAGGAG
>CAMOHE010032158.1:0-10543 GCA_946598075.1 Artocarpus hirsutus
ATATATGTATATATATATTTGAGGGCATGATGCCATATCAGAGATTGGGTCGTGTAGTGAACGACCTTGGGGGCAGGTCTCGAAACCCAGCTGGGCCACTACGGTGGTGAATTACATATGGGTTGCCCAGGAAAAGAAAATGGTATTCTTTCTAGTTGACCTATCTGAATTGTTTTGGTAAGATTATATTTTTATTAAATTCTCATTTAATTATTTATTTGTTCAATTATTCTAACTCGTTTTCTATACATTTATCTGATTTATGAAATTTCTTTTAAAGTTGAATAATTTCCAAATATAGTCCTACTGAGCCTGTCGCTCACGATTTATTTGTTTTAAAATCTTAACTCTAGGTGGACATCAGCTTAGGATCGAAGAAGAGTCTACTGACCGGACTTACGATCAGTAGAAGATCTGGGTAGGTTATACTGTAGTAAGTAAGGCATATAAATTCTTAACCTTTCTTTTATGGACTGTGGTTGTATTGTAATATTGTCAGTACTACATGTGTGTGCACAATATGTGGGCCAGTGGGACCCATACTCGTTCCACCTCACATTTAAATACTTTTAATGTTCTTTTATTTGCTTAATTATTATAATGGTTTATTTTAATTCCTTAAATTATTCTATTCAAACGATTTTTAAAATTTCTTCAAATTTTTATTTATAAATTTAATTCTTAAACCCAATTTTTAACTAAATCCTTATTTAATTAACTTAATTAAACTACCACGTCACCTCCCATACTCTGGGGCGTGACATAAACTTTTGAGATATGCTCGCGTTAGACCAATCAACTAGTTTGACAAAATGGGAAAACTAGACTTTCCATAAATAAAGCAATTCGTCCAAACAGGACAAAATCATTTATTGACATGTTTAAGGAAAGTTTCTAAAACTCTCCAAATGGACAAGTCATTCATATTCAAATTCTTTATAATAAATCTAAATATTCCAACCAAAAATTGACTTTTTAGGATGATGTGATTTAGAAGCCCTAATTCTACCGATAGCAAAAAATATACGAAATGAAAAATAAGTAAGAACGCATAAAACTTATAGTAGTTTATCCTCAACGTGAGAGCTACGTCCACTTTAGCCGCTATTGAATAATTTACTATAATGATGAAAAAGTTTACATGGAAAAAATTGCACACTTTATCGAGAATTTTTCTCTAGCCTCTCTTTTACTCTAAGGCCCCAGTTGGTTCCCTTTTTAAAACATTTTTTTGGCATTTTCAAAAACACAAAAAATAAAAAATATCTTGGAAACTTGTTTAGTTAATAAAATAGGTGAAAATGAAATTAAAACCTTTTTTAAAGTATGTGAAAAAGTTGAGATTTTTGAAGATAAAAAAAACTTGTTTTGATTTTTTTCCCCAAAGTATCCATCTCCCTCAGACTCTCTCCAAAGCCCCTCTCTGTTGAAGTAAGCCCCATCTTTGACATCATTGTTCGCCAGACTTCGTCGTTGCACCAACCGTCAAAGTCCCATACTTGTCGCTAGAGCGCAAAAGAGGTCATTGTCGAAGCAACCCACAACAGCAAATCACCGCCTAGCCATCATCGATCACCATCAGTTTTTGGTGCCACCTAGTTATAGCGGCAATTACAATTTGTTTGCCCACACTGTCATACGTCCTATGTCCGTCAATCTCCAGCCCAGAAACCCACCACAACAATTATGATCCACTCCCCAACGACCCAGCTGTCAAAGTTCCATACCGATCGTTGGAACGTGATGGAGGTGCTATCTGAATCGTGGAGGGGTTGGTGACGTCCACTAGTGGCACAAGGGGCTGAGGCAGTCAATATCAGTTGGTGTGCCATCGAGGGTAGGGGCTGGGCTCTTCAAGGTGGGGCTAAGCCATTGGGGCTTGTCGTCACATGGGCCGTCAATCTTGGCCGTTGCCAACGTCTTGGCCTTTTCCTTTTGGTGTTATTGATGATTTTAAAAAATGTTTTTTGAGAAAAACAATTAAAAAATATTAATAAATTAATTAGTTTTTTAATGGGTTTTATTTATATTAATAATTTTTTATTAATAAATCTTTGTGTTCCAAAACATACCACCGTATATAACTAAACACAATTTCAAAAACAATCTTAGCACATTATTAAAATAAAAATACTACCAAACGAGGCTTAATTTTCTTAAATTTTTTACACATAAGCCCTTACCGAGTCATATGTATAGACTTATAAGAAAAATAGGAAACAAAAACCCCAAGAAAAACTCTTCTCGCGTTAGGCCTTAATTGCACATGGCCATGCCCTTTACCTGGTGTTGACGTGCTTATTTCAGCCCACTACAAGAAATTTCCCCTTCAACAGCTATTTTTTCAGTCACAAAAAGTTCGAATTTAGTCACTAAATATCTTCTACGACTAAAAATTTTTAGTCAACCCTTAGTCATTGAATGTTGGTCATAGAAAGTCTTTTATGACTAAAATTTTGCTACCGCAAAATATTAATGTTTTTTGCAATCAAAAAATTAGTTGCTAAAGAGCTTTTGGTTAGTTGCTGGAAAATTCGAAGGCACCAGAATTTTAGTTGCAAGGAGACCAAATCAGTTTTTGCTGACTACATGAAAGTTAATTGATAACTAATAAATATTTGCCATTAAATGAACTGTTGGACATATAGTTACTAACTTCTTCGTCGCCAAAAGAACCAACTTAGTCAATGCTGTTTAGTCGACAAAATTTTTTATTTACAATTTTGTAGTGACTAACAATTAGTCACTGAATAATTTGGTAGTAAATTTTAAGTGACTAAATTTTAGTTGCCATTTTATAAGGTTGAAGAGAAATTTTTTCCTTCACTGAATAAACTGTGGTCATGAAATCAAATAGACTTCTATTTTAAGTGACTAATTTTTTAGTTTTCAAATACAAATATAATTTTTTGTTATTTATTTAATTTTAATTAGACAAATTTAAAATCCATATATAATGAAAAATATAATAACATACGCAAACAAATTATTACAATAACATACTTAAGCAATAATCAAATTAAATATCTCAGCAGTGAAATAACAAAAATAACATAAAATCTGATGAAGGTTCAAAAGTAGACATCATACAAAACAAATGATTATATCTCCAAACATAAAGTGCATTAAACGAAATACATAAACATCAAACCAAATAGATGAGTATATCTTTAAATATGTATATATGTATATATAAACTTAGAAGTAAATACTAAATATTCAACGGCTGGTACAAGTGGTGACGGTGATGGTGGTGTTAGACATGTATACTTTAAAAAATAAAAATGTAATATGTTTTTAAAGACATTTTAATCAATAAAGAATTTATTTATTATTCATATACCAATTATTATCCTCTTTACGTTCATATTTGTTGAATGTATGAAAAGCAAATAAAAGTCTAAGACTGTCGATCTAAGCCTTTAGAATCAGGCATATGATTGACAGATTATGCGAAAAACATGATTCTAAACGTAACGGTCTAAATCAAAAGATCCACAATCGAGGGAATAAAATTGGACACTTTATTTATGCAAAGACTGTTATGTTGTCTATATCCCTAACGGGAGATGGTTTGTCTTGGCCATCGAAGGTGGATTTTGCGAATAAAAACATTGGTGCATTATCATCGGTGACAATGTATTGGATTGGGATATAAAGTGTAATTGATTTAGATTAATAATTCTATCTCAGCGAATAAATTCACTTTAAATAATCATATGTGTTGTATCTTAATCCTGAGATAAATACTGGGACCGTTATCTTGACTTATATATTTGGATATTCTAAAAGGTGACATCTACATTTTATGTTGGGACGTATGCCGGTATGTTGGAAACATGATTCTTGATAGCATAGACTTGTTATTCATAGATACGAAATCCATAACTCCTCTTTAGGAGTCGATGATATTCTCTTGTATGCGTTATCCTGTAACTAGAAGAATGGAGCGCTCAACCACTTGGATACATAAGTATAACCGAATGGTATATTGTCTTTGGATGGTAAGTTTTTCGATGGTAAGATAATGGAATGTAAGAAAAAAATAATCGAAAAGGTAAGACATAATTTATCCTTAAGCCGATTATGGATATCCTATAGGGATACGATATATTATGATATGTCATAGATACTTAGCTATTTGAGCTTCGTAATTTTATATAATTCAAGTGTGCAACTCTAAGCTTTTAGTGGAATAGCGTAAAAGTTGATAATTATGAAACATATATCTGGGATATTGAGTTTTATAATTATCAGGAGCTTGAACTATATAGGTCCATCAAGTCGCCTTTGCTAGTTCATAATAAATCCAATAATGATACGGCGTACTTTTCTAATAAATTGGTGACTTATGTTAAAATTATTTAAATTGACTGAAGTTCGATAGGATCAAATAATTCATGTCTGTTTATCAGTTGAATTAATTTTATAAATTAATTCAAGATAAACTTGTTGAATTATCCGGAATATTTATTTTCCTATAGATTATTTAGATATGGTTGTTTTAATCAGATAATTTCTCTATTAGGTTATTTGACTCAAAACTAAGGCTTTATTCAAAAAATCTCGGGTGAGAAATAAAAAATTCCCATGAATCATTTATCATAAGTTTGGCAGGTAGATTAGTTAGTTTGACCTACCAATAGAGCAAGTTCGGCAGGCTAATCCATTAGTTCAGCCTACCGATCTAACAATAATTTGATCATGCATTTCAGACACGATTTTATCAGATATAGATCTTGATTTGAATTTTTGAGACCTTATCTAATAATAACCAACCTTGGGGATGACCTCTATAGATAGGGAATGAGTTTTTTGAGTTAAGCAGATCAATCGAGAAATCAAGAGTGAGCACTCTAGCCTATGAGTCTCTAAAACCCCTTGAGAGCTATTGTTCACAAATCACAAATGCTAGTTCTGGGTTTTCTCAATTGGTTGGAAGGTGAGTCACCAGGGAAGAGCTGTACGAGGTGTGCCCACACACATACTGATCGTGGATAGAGAATAGCAAAGAGGACCAATTTACTGAGTCTCTTATGGAATGCCATTCTCTTCATAGATTGTAGAAGCTCTTCAGCATACAAAGGTTAGTAAGTCTGGTTAATTTATGCATATAGCATGTCAAACTTGTGTTTTGAAAAATATTCTGAAAAAAAATTTTTAAATTTCTGTTGCGTACTATTTTTCTAACAGGTGGTGGCGGATGTTATGATGATTGGAAACTTGAAAAATGGTGCTTGTTTGGTCTATTCATGATAGCCATCATTTCTCTTTTTACCTCCTCAAAAAGTTCATTCCGAAGTTGTTGTCATAAGATTGTAGCCATCTCATCTCACTCTCTTTGAAAATCCATTCACATTTGATTAGCCATGTCACCAACACGTTGTTGAATTTGTACTTCAACTTGAGATGAAGATTGGAATGATTGCTCTTTCACCGGATGGTTCCAAGACCTAGCATGTATCCATTTCTTTCACCTCCAAGAATCTGGGCACATATTGTAGCCTCTTCCATCACATTGTTCTCTTCTTGTTATTGTCTTAGTACAATCATTCGGTTCTACAATTTCAAAAAAATAAATTTGCAATTTGAATATTGAAATACAATAAATGTAAAAATAAATCTTACATATCTTGTCCCTGCATGCTCATTAACCTAACCGTTTTCTGTGTTCCAGTAAGTCTCTCTAATTAACTCAAGCTGTCCAAGCTCAAAAAGGCCATCTGGTGCCTGTTAAACATCAAAACTCTTATTTATGTTTAATTATCAAAAGGTGAAGTATATGAATGCCAAAACCATTGCTTCAAAGTGAACTCCATAAAAGTGTCAATGGGTAACAAGCATAAAAAGACAACCAGACAGTTAATGAACAAAAAGCGACGCATGTCAAGAGTTTTACGCCTCTAAGTTCAGCGATGATGACAAAATCATAATTCATACATCCAAAATGACACTGAGACAAATAAAAGAGGCATAAAAAAAAATAAAAATAAAGATAAAAATAAAAAATGAATTGTGTGAGCTCATCATTTGCTTGTTTTTTTTAATTTGTCTTGTTAAATAATTTACAATTTGTACGCACTTTCCCTCCCTCTCTTTTATTAATTTTAATTATAGGGGGAAGGGGAAGAGGTGGAAAGAGAGCAACATTGAGCTTCCACCATTCTTAGCATATAATCCAAACAAATAAATACTTCTTCTCATCAAACATTTGAAACCTAAAACTCTATCGGACTATGAGAACTACCACATCTTGGATACTCAAGTCAATCTTAGCTTCATAAGTCATGGTTAATCATATAGATGGATTTACAAGATCCATGGTCATAATGACGTGAGAAACTCCGACTAATGAATCTCAAGCAAAGGCAACCTGAGATTTTGAAAAAGCTTAGCTAACAAGAGATTCTAAACATAAACTCCAACTGTCCCAGCCTGCTATAAGCTATATATTACCTGTGTAATTTTCTACCGTAGTTTAATCAATGTAATTTTGACTAGAACCCAAAAGACTGTAGTCAAAATCTTAGATGGTTATCTATTTAAAGAAGATTAACATTAGTTGCTAATATATTTGCCCCTTGTAGGTTTTGGTTTTCACTCTTTGAAATAAGTTATCTTTTTTGATTGATGTAGGATGAAAGATCTAGATCCAACTCAATGGTTGTGTGGGAGTTTACTTATATTATTGGCTGCCGCCTTAGACCGTTTTTGTGTCAATTGAAATTGCAGTCAAATGTTAAGCATATTAAATGCAAAAGAGATTTAGATTAATGACAAAGTTAATATTAATAATTAAAATAAAATAATAAAATCATTGATAACTGCAAAACATAACTATGTTGAATATAGGGAAATTTAAATTGGAAGAAACCAGATTACGAGAAAAATAGAACTATTATTGATGAACAAATCCTAAAGTTGAATACAAGAATTCCCTAGAAATGCCATAGTTTGAGAGGCCCCAAGCTATCCCCTTGCTAAGCTAGGTTTAGACTTTTCCAAACCCTACAACAAATGCTGGATGCTAAGCACACCATCAGTATCAACACATTTTTCTTTGTACTACCTCATGTCATCACATATGTGTCGTGATATAAGAAGTATCTATAGGCATGGAGTATTTCGAAAATAATAAATCTTTTTCTCTGGCAAATTTTTGCCTTTAGTACCATCGAATTTGTAACTTCTGCATCACAAATAGGACATTTTTCTACATCTTTGTGTTCTTTCTAAAATAGTGCACAATCATTTTTGCTTACATGAGTTGTTTCATAGCCCCAAACAAGATCATGCAACATGCACTTAGCTTTATAGTAGGACTTTGGAAGATTAGGACACATTGGAACCGTTCTGTTGAGCAGTTGAAGCACCATATCCACTGACTTGTGACTCTAATTGTTTAGCACCTTGGTATGCATCAACTCAACAATCAATGAAAGAGAAGAATAGTCCTTACAACCATGATAGAGCTTTTTTCTGCTTCTTAAAATAGATTTTTAAATTTAGCAGCTCCAATATTATGTTGACCATCTACAGTTGTCTCATCAAGCTTACTTTCTTGGGGTACTCTCCCTTTTGCATCTTATAGTGGTGCAGGTATCATTTCATCATTATCCTTGGAACCCTCATCATCTTCCTCTATGTTTCAAACAATCTCCTCAGGAGGATTGATGTTTAAATTCACATATGCCTCTCTATGATATACCCAATTCACATAATGTCTAGAGAAACTGTGAAACCATAAATGTTGTTCAACTGTTCCTATATCTTGAAAGTAGAAGTTAACACATTCAGTGCAAGGGCAACGAGTCTTATTGTCATCATTGAGGTGATAAGGAGCGATAGCAATAAAGTTCTCACCCATTGGTGTATTCTTAAGATAATTTATTATTACACCACATCCAACTTTTATCCATAGTCGCTTTCTTAACTGCTTAAAAATAGTCAAAGTTTGTCAACAATGAAAATTTGATTCTTATAAACAATTCATGCTCTTAATTTATCATACAAAATGACATTGAATTTTAATATAGTTTAGAGATGTGTATAAATCTCTAAATGATTTATAGTACATGAATAAAGTCTTTGTACTTGATCCTCGTCTGATTTGATGTTTTCATCTTTTTATTATTTTTTTGAAAGGAAGGATTTATGAACTATATAATTTTAAAAGTTAAGCTAATAATCAATATAAATATTGATTCTCTAAAACTAATACTTAGGCATAAAAACAGATTCATTGCCCCTTACGAGAAAACTCATTTTTAATTCTTAAAAAAATCAAAAAATTCCAAATCTTGTTTCATATTAAAACACACATTCGAAGATTTCTTTTAAGCTATTACCCATCTCGTTTCGAGTTTGTTAAGGTCATTAATATCGGATTACAATCCAGCAGAAAAAATCCTAATTTTGTAGAAATTCTAACAAAAGTGCATAATCTTTAAAAATTCATATCTTAAGCTACAAATTTTCGTTTTAGGTAATTCATGTATCAAAACAAAGCTTACAATCTCTAGATTACATATATAAACTTTCCAATTAAAATCATAACAATTAAGTATACTTTTCAGGTTTAAGCTAGGCTGTCTTTGAACCTTATTTTTCACGTGAACTCTAATCAAAACATAAAACTCTACCGTTAAAAATCATCGAATAATCGTATTTAACTCCATAATCCTATTCTAAACCACTATTAGACTTTATTAAGTCTTAGCAAGTGTCATAATTTAATTCATAGAATTTTAAACGAAATTCACATAAACAAGATTTTCATTAAAAAGCCCTAGATCATGAATGAAATATGAAAATCATGAGACCAAAAATTGCATGCATAATCTTCCTAAAAATACAATTATTTTCAATTGCATACTATTAAATAGGCATTAAAAGAATCATGGAATTCAAAACACTTGCAAAAGAATTACCAAAGAGGATAATTTATTTCTATGAAAACCCCCCAATTTTTCAATCATAAGAAGCAAAACACCCAATTATAAACTAATCACCATGAAAACATTATTAACAGCACACTTTCTAAAAAACCATAGCAAAAGAGAATAAAAGTCATACCTTCAAAATTATTCTTGGCCTCAAGAAAATTAGGGAAGACGGAATAGTAGAGAATTTTTTAACTAAAAGACTAAGGAAGATATTTTTACGGTGGCGATAAGTGGTATTTATAGATTGCTCCTAAGTTGAATGTGAGTAGGATTTCTTCTTTTTTTTTTTCCTTCCAGACGTAGTTTTTTTTTTTCTTTTTTTTATTACAAAACTTGAATTGCCCGCTTGATAAGGCTGTGACCTTTTTCCGTTTTAAAAGTGAAAAAAGACAAATGCCCTCCAAATGTCCTAACTTATCAACATTGCGCTTAACAAACCACTTATCAAAACTGCCACTTTATTAGAAATTGATGATTTATTAAAAGGCACAATTGTCCTTCTATAAATGTTCATTTCTTTCTTAGCTCATACACAATTGATGACTTGATGACACCTAAAGTCACGAGTTCCTTTTTGGTAACATTCTTCGTACTAAAATCCAAATTGACAACAACCAATCCCGACTATGGCAAAGATAATACCTAAACTCCACCGCGACAATGACAGCGAGATCCCGACGAGTTCTATTCGATATATAACAATAAACTCCACCGCAATTCATCCTCCATCAGCAACAGATTCCGATTCAAGCTCCACGAACTTCTGAATTGAAGATCCTGTACCGTGATGACAACTACAAAATCAACATTACTGCAACACCAATAGATTCCAAGCTCATCCAGACTAGTTCGAATTTGATTTTATTCGTCCATAATTTGAAAACCAGATTCCAAATATAAATGTTGTGAAATGAAATTCGACAATTGTTGTTTCAAACAAGGTTAATGAAAATTTTTGTTTATATGAAAAAATTTTTGAACCAGTGTCACGCCCCGGAGTACGGGAGGTGACGTGGTGGTTTAATTAAGTTAAATAAATAAAGATTTAGTTAAAAACAGGGTTTAAAATTCAAATTAATAATTAAAAAAGTAATAATTTTAAAATTTGTTTAAGTAGAATAATTTAAGGAATTAAAATAAACCATTACGATAATTAAATAAATGAAAATAACATTAAACAATTAAATATGGGGTGGAACGCGTATGGGTCCCACCGGCCCACATATTGTGCACACACATATAGTACTGACAATATTACAATACAACCACAGTCCGAAATAAAAGAATAAGTTAAGAACCTTACATGCCTTGAATTGTATCTTAACCTACTTAATCTTCTACTGGTCGTAAGTCCTGTCAACGGACTCTTCTCCGATCCTAAGCTGATGTCCACCTAGGGTTAAGATTTTTAAAACAAATAAAAATGTGAGCGAAAGGCTCAGTAGGACTATATTTGGAAATTATTCAATTTTAAAAGAAATTTCGTAAACTAGATAAATGTATAGAAAACGAGCTAGAACAACTGAACAAATAAATAATTAAATGAGAATTTAATAAAAATATAATCTTACCAAAACAATTCAGATAGGTCAACCAGA
>CAMOHE010032167.1:0-15830 GCA_946598075.1 Artocarpus hirsutus
TTGTGATAAATTGCAGGACGAGCCAAGGTTGAGGGCGGTTCTGAGGTTTGCCAATGCATGTGGAGCCATCACAACCACCAAGAAGGGAGCAATCCCTGCTCTTCCCACCGAGACCGAAGTCCTCAGCCTAGTCCAAGGTGTATGAAGGGGCACAGGATTTTCATTGAATTTTGCTTGTCATGTTTCCCTTTCTAACGTTTTTGTTTTTGTCTCTCTTTTTTCTTCGGGACTTGTCTTTTCTTTTGCTCTGCTAAGAGCTGCTTGCGATATGAAAAAAGAGGATTTTCCGACTTCAAGTTTTTTTCTTGCTTTTTCTCATTTTCTCTTTTAGCTTCCTTCTTTTTCACTTCTTTGTGGATGTAATAATGATAAACTCGTGCTCTCCAAGGGCGTACCGCCGAATAATTTCATTTAATGTTTTTAATTGTTAGTAAAAAATTGAAATAGCTCTGTAGCCTGACATGCATGCAATCATTGATGTTTGGGGGGATGAGCTTACTCAAGGAATTAACACTTTTTAGAAATAATAACTTTTAAAACATTTTTTTTTTATAAATACTCTATATATTTAAATATGGTATAACATAAACATGTGATATAAGTAGTAGTATAATATAATTTTTTTAAATGTAGTATGAATAAATTTTTTTTTTAAAAGAATTAGTATAGCAAGTAATTGTCTTAAAATTTTATAAATAAGATTTGAGGTGAGTCTTTCAAGATGCTAGACAATGATTTATCAATGTGATGATCTAGTCAACAAGTTATTTCTAAAATAGAATCAATCTAATGAAAAATGCAACAAGTCATCATTTACAAATTCCCTATTAGGCGGGGCTTCGGCTCTGGGGGTTTCAGGCGGCGCCGCTCCAAGTCATAGAGGTGTGGCAATTGACAGTGGCCGGAGGGTGGTCGATCAAAGGGGGCACTGGTGGTGCCTTTGAGAGAAGGAGAGATTGGGGAAGCTTGTGGGGTATTTTGAAAGGGGACAATTCTAGCTAAAGTTTGACCCTCAAATTATTTAAAATTTCAAAATGGATTCCATATACAGTTTCATGAAATAATAAGAAAATTACATATTATGCCACACTTTTAAATGGGGAGAAGTTTTTTAAAGGGGCAGATTTGTGAGGAGAAATGGGAGAGATTTTTGATGGACAAACTAAGCTTTTGTTTCATTTACACCCCTAGATATTTAAAGTGCTCATATTAGGGACTTAATTGCAAATAGAAATTTGCTTTTTCCACTTGTCCAAAACCAATTCTAGAGAAGAATATGTGGCAAATTTTTTTGCCATTTGATGGACGTAAGGTGATTTATCCATTTAGGACCCTTTTTTGCAAAAATAATTAAATCTATGAACCAACTTGAAATTTTTAAAAAAGTTGCCACCACGAAAAATTCAAACTGGTTATCTAGGGGGTGACGCGGAATTTTTTCCACCCTTTGGGTGTCGCTGTGGGTCCTACATCCTTTTTCTACAGAGTCTAAATTTACACTGACGATGTTTTTATTATATTGTGGGCACACTTCCTTTACTATTCGTTGCCTTTCCTAGACTGTTTACTAGCTTCCATACTTATCTGCATCTACCACACTATATAATTTCGAAACCATTAAAATTTATGTAGTCTAATTTCTATATTGCATAAATTTATACCGTATAATTTTTAAATAGCTTAACTTTATCAGTATAATTCTTATACTATATTATTCTAATATTATATAAGTTTTCATATTTTCATACAATATTTTTTTTCTTTTACTATATTTCTTTCTCAAAATTTGTTGCAACATATTCTGCAACAGTTAAGCTTTCTAGCTTATTTTTCTTATCATTTTTCCTTGTTTAAGACTATGACATGATTTTTAACCTTAAAAATCCTATTTTCACTTTGATGGAATTTATCATCAAAATCAAATTAAAACAATAATCATTGTAAAATTAAAATTGTTCTTAAAATATTTAACAAATTTTTGAGCATAAAATAAAATTTGTACTTTAATTACTTAACTTGATCCATTAATTATTGTATATATAATGTACTAGAAATGCTCAGGTGTCACATTATTCAATTATAGAATGGAATCTTTAATTGAGCGCTAGTAGTGCAAATTATTACCATTGAGAATGAAACGGTCTTATCTGAACCATTAATATAGTAAGTTATTAAATGAATGCACTATACATAATGAAATTATGTGGGACCAGGACATAATATGATATGAATAGCTAATAATTTTCGCTAAATACAGCAAGTGTTAATCATATCGACCAATTGGTCATATATAAGATGATTATTAGCGTACTCCTATTTATGTATTTATGTATTTTGATTTACTCAGCACAGATTCAAGAATCTAAGCTTACTCCTTGTATTTTGGAGGAATAATGAAGTAAGCATTCGAGATTAGTATTATAAGATCAAATCCATTCCTTCTCCAACAAAAATAAGATAAATAATTCTCTTGTGCATTAATTTGGGTCTTAAACAATATGAGCGCTCAATTCATGATTAAGTTCATGAATTTATTATTCATTAGAAAATTAATAGCACTCAAGGATAAAGATGTAATTAGCGAGGTTAACAAATTTTACCTAGTTCTAATTATGAATTATTTATGGAGGATCAACTTATATCAAATGAATGACTCTAATAAATGAGTAATTATGTCCATAATATCAAGAGTGTAATTCCGAGTATTGGAATTAATAAAAAAGTGTTATATTAATTAAAGAGTTTAATTAATATGTTAGTTTTACTGAAGCTTGAAATTGTGGGTCCATTAGTCTCCCGCCATCTTTGTAAATACAATTTGGACAAATAGAATTATTGGTTTAAATAATTAGTTTAGAATTATAAGATTCTAAATTAAATATCACTCAAAATAAAATTATTATGAATTAATTTATAATTATTAAATAATAAGATTATTTAATAATGAATAATTGATTTTGGGCCCACTGTATATGGCACCACACTACATAAGAGAATATTTTCTGTGTAGTCCAAAGTGTGATTTCTAAGTTTCCATATTTAAAATTTTTATTTTTGGATAAATATGATTTAATTCAAATATAAAAAGTTAAATTTGAAAATAAATGAGATTAGGTAACTGGCAATATTCCTTCCTGTATAGTTTGTTGATAGGCTCCACATGCATAAAGAATCTCTGTGTGGGGCCAAAGCTATATAAGAAAAGGGAAACTATATCTTTTATTTTAATTAAATATTTGATATTTAAATTAAAATAAAGGAAGCTTTCAGAATAGGATAGGTTTTCCATTCTCTATAAATAGAAGTCTCCTCTATTTATTTTATATACAATTGAGAGTCTTAGTGAGACTAAGAAAACTCTGCCTAAGAAACCCCTCCTTAGGCATGCAAAGAGAGAAAGATGAAGAAGAAAAGTTCTTCATCTCAAAACTTATTTTGCTTATGTGTTGAGATTAAATGTCGACTAAAAGTTAGTGAGTGATATTTTAAAAACCGTTAATTTTGTCTACGCCTATCTATTTGTCCGTCCAGTGTCGAGGACTAGGCAAGAAAAACGGTGGTTTTGCTTAGAGAACATCCTTTCCATTTGAAGAATTCTTATCTCTTATCTTCATCCGAGTTAGCAAAGTTTTATATATATTTATTCAGCGTTAAATTAATATAATTTATAACATGTTTTACAAAAGAAAAAAGATTTGTTATATAGTTTCCACACCATAACCACATGTCCACTGTTATTGTTGCAGGGTTTTTATTTTCTTAGTACATGTTATTAAGGTTTTTCCGATAATTAAAATTTTAAAATTAAACTAAATTGTAAAATAAATTAAACTAAATTTTAAAATTAAGTTAGATTATAAAAAGATGATTACTAAATGCCCTTAAATCAAGTATCATAAGTCAAGTGACCATTACTTTCTCTGAAGAATCTTTAGAGGGAACAGATGTTACGTTTTGAAAGTTGAGGGTCAAATGTTATAAGAATTATAGTTTGTAGAGAATTCATGTAATTAATCTAAATAATAATACTAATAATATACTGACAAGGGATAAATTAGTTGAGTACAAACTAAATTTGCTTTTGGTGCTTCCGAAAAAGGAAAACTAAGACATGTTTATAAATTAGGGTTAATAACTCTAATGGTCCTAAACTTTTAGCATTGTGACAATTTGGTTCTTAAATTAATTTAATAGACTAAAATAATCCTTGAACTTTTAATATTGTGACAATTTGGTCCTTGAACTAATTTGATAGGATGAATAGTCCCTGAATTAATTTTTAATAGTAAAATCATTCTTATCTATTAGAAACTATTAAAATTTGAATGGATAACATCACAATGACCTTCACCCTACGCGACTCCTCTTCACAACACTGATCTTGTGTCACCACCTTATTGCATCCTTTTTGTAACAAAACCACTCTGTAGCTGCCTCACCAGTTACCTCACCCAACTAGCTACGCTGCAGTAGCATACTGTCATAATGCCATCGCGTTTACCATCACTATTTTAGTATATTAAATTAATTTCAGAACCCTATTGTCATAATGTTAAAAGTTCATAGACTTTTTTAGCCTAGTAAATTAATTTAAGAACTAAATTGTCACAATGTTAGAAGTTCAAATACTATTATATCTCATTAAATTAATTTAAAGACTAAATTGCCACAACACTAAACGTTCAAGGACTTCTAAAGCTATTTACCCTAGAAATTACGAACTTGACAAAATTGTCCATCCTCTCCAACAAGAAAAAATAAAAATAATTGTTGATATTTTAGAATACGAAAGACCTCCACACATGATAGCTTGTTCGTACTTAGGGCATGAAAGAAGTTTTATGCAGGTTGAAATAAAATAAGTTGGTTGGCTAGGTGACATAGACTCTACACCCTGCAACATCATCATTCACGCGCAGTTCCTTTATAATTTATAAATCTATGCCCACAATATTATTGTTGATTTTTTCCTTTCCGCGTTAAGAATGTGACAGGGAATTTTTATAAATTTCATAAACTTAATTTTTATAAATAACAAAAAAAATTAAATGGTACATAACTTAAACATATAGTATGAATAGCAGTGTGTCGTAACTTTTTCAAGTGTTGTACTAATGAATATAGTTTTTATAAATTTTGACATAATATGTAATTTTCTCAATGTCTTAATACTCTGGTTTAATGTAAACTGGCCTGTGTGTCATTAAATACAAAGAAAATTACATATTATGCTACACTTTTAAAAATGTTTATTTATGTTATATTTTTATTCATATTATATATTAAGTTGTATAAAAAATAATTACATTTGATATTTTTAAAAAGTAAATCTTAAAAAATAGCATTTACAAAAACTCCCCTTAAATTTGTGGTGTTTCATATTGCCCATCATCAGATCCCTAACATTTTTCTAATTGTTAAAGTGGGGACATTAGTAGGTGTTTTTCTTGCAATTTTTTTATCCGATTTAGTTTTGAAATATCCAAAAACATAAAATCATTCACATCAATGATATGAAATTAATGGTTCCTTATAAGTGCACATTAAGGTGATGATCACGGCAAAGGAAGCTGAAGCTCTCCTTTCATATGCTCAAACCTCCGGCTTCCGTTGTGGCCTTAGATAGAGGAGGTGCGTGAGTAGATCTTGAGCTCATGGGCCAAGACTGAGATGACCAAGGTGAGGGATGTTGAGCTGGAGTTCCTCACTGGCCGCAACAAGATCGAGGACAAAGCCGCCTTGTCACTATAGCACCCGAAACTCAAGCTCCTCCACGTTACCCTTGGTGAGCATGGTTGCTGATACTACACCAAGACAACTTATTAAGAAGCGAGAAAAATTAGTTAAGAGACAGGACGTGACTGAACTAATAAGATGTGATAAATAAAAAGATATAAAATTTTAAGAGCAAAATATAATTTTGGAGGGGCGTGGAATACAATTTCGGTTTTGCAAAATATAATTTCTATAAAATTTTATACACGAAATTAAAAAAAAAATAATAAGCAGTCATCCATCTTCGTCTACTATGGCTCCGTCTTAGAAGGTAAGCGATAGTGCCGTTACGTTCGTTGGCTGAAAAGAAATTCTGGCAACTGCTTTGCTTGTTGGTGAGCAATTTGTTTTTGACTTTTAGGTGATCGGATAACTAGATTGCTTGGGTAGGTGAGGGGGATCTTGTGTATAGAAAAAAAAGGAGTGAATGCTGCTGCCTGCTGACAACTATGGGCTGTCAAACAGCGCATGCCGACACAATGAAAGCTGGGAATGTAGGACCCGTTTGTGATATTTAGGCGCTCCGCCGCTGTTTTTCAATTTTCAGTCTTCTTTCTGATATGGGGTTGGCCACCACAAGTACATAGAATAAAAGGTTTTCGCTTTTTTTTTTTAAAAAAAACAAAGGAATAAAAACAAACATATATATATATATATATATATATATATATATATGACTATTCTTAATAATTTTGGTCGATCACCGCCTGTCCAAATTAATAATGTTGAACACACATTACCGTTTCTCATTGCCTATCCGTGTGTGTGCGTGTGTGTATATATATATGGGACTATTTTGTTCAACATTACTGTAGGACGTAGCCTTAATTTATTTAAGATTATTTACCTTTTTTATATCCTATATTTTAGATTTATTCAAATAATATACTTTTGTTTTTTATCTCATCAAATTTATACATTTTGATTAAATTTAATATACAAATTTATATCTTTGCCTAATTAATATTTAATTTTGACCTAAGAAATTATTAAAATACCTTTAAATTAAAAAAAATAAGATAACTTCAAAAATGTATAAATGTATAAATAAGATACCCTTAAAAAAACTTTATACTAAAGTTTTTTACTTAAAAAATGTATAAATAACCTTCAAAAATAGGTGTTTTGTGTGTTTTTATTTTTGTTTAATGCCGGCGATAGTCAAAATACCAACTTCTAAATAAAAAAAAAAAAAACCAAAAACAAAAACAAAAAGAGTTTTCCCCTCAATTACTAAAATCTTCTACACAAGGACCATATATAATGGCTGCCACAAATGCTCTCATAAAACCCAGCTTTTAGGGGTTGAACGTGCAAATTATAAAAAAGAACAGGAAAAAAAAAAAAAAAAAACCAACACCAACAAGAAACAAAAGAAGAAAACATCGACCACCTTCATAGCTTAAAGTGCCTCATGCAATGAGATACACATATTCCAAAAAAATTACATATTTTGCAAAACAAATTCACAAAAACAAATATTATCACTTTTTATGCTACTAATTACATCAACAACTCATCAAAGCACGACAAATAATTCTCGGACATAATAGAAGCAGTGTCAATGAATGAAAATAAAAAATCAAAGAGAGCACAATTCCGCAAATTGTTTGTTGTTACTCAACTACTTAATCTATTTTGAAATAAATTTCATCGAACAAAACTTCTTCTTATCAAAATTTAAAATAAAACTTCTTCAAAATCGTTTGAACCCTAAATCTACATAACCAACTTTCAAATCCCACCCCAACCACACAACTGGTCCCCAATACTCCCTATAAAATATCTTTTAACAAATAGATTAATACCCAACACCTTTTCACTTACATTCTGTCCCAAATTTTAACAAATATACCTAGATCAATTCAACATTCTCTTATCCTACAACTAAGGCAATTCCTTACCTAGATCGATTTAATGGGAATGACGAAAGAAGAAAGGTCAAACTTGCACTGAGTGTCGAACAAAATTGAGGATGTCGATCTTCCATAATGAAGGGCAATCACAAAAAGAGGGAAGAAATTAGGGTACCGAATTAGGGAAGAATTCTCTTCTCCAAGGAAAATATGTTCAACAAATTAAAACCAAGAAATAAAAAAAAAAAAGACTACAAAAACAACGTAAATGACATTACGTTTAGTAATTTACATTTTTTTAAATATTAGTTACGTTTTTTAGATTGTTTAATTCCTTTGCATGTGCCTACGTATACTGTTTTAGCTTTAGATTAGCCCTCTTTAGATCACAATGGTGCGATCTCTATCTGACTGAATTACATGTCCAGATGAAAAAGGGTACCGGATTTAAGACTGACTATATATGTATGTATGTTTGAATATATGTCCATAGATTGTATCTTCACGTTTCCGGTCCCAATGGTTAGGTCTAGTGGGATTAGATAAGCGGTAATCACTTGGACCACCAAGGGATAGTAAAGGATTCTACTCACAGACCTTCCTCATTTAATATGACATAGGCTTCAAGAATCTACTTAAAAATGTAGTCTATGCCAACACAAAGTTGAGACAACTTCATGCATAACATGACTCATGCCACCACTATCCATGGTAAAAATTCTACTGTTGCCTTATTTGTAATGTTTTTTTGGTTGAATTAAGTTGCCAATGAGTTAGCCAAGTCCTTCCAATTACGTGCAAAACTTGAGCGTAATGTCTAATTTTTCGCATATGTGTATAGAATAAGAAATGAAGGCTGGTATTTGTATTTGTGGAAATAAAGATAAATTTGAAGCATATAATGAATATTTTTTTAAAACGTTTTATTTGCTCTCACTTACAAAATTTATTAACGAGTTTAACTAGAAAATTATTCCCAAGATATAACAATCCCTTGTATACAATATCTAACATTAATATAGTGTTCTAGAATAAGATATAAAACCTGTAAAATTCTAGAGTTTAATAAATGACAGAGATGTCATGAACCAATACAACCAATGCAAGACATGTAATTTTTCACATAAAGATGTCTCTTCATGTATCAACACAACTATTACAACAAATATGTCCGTTGATAATAGTCATTTAGATTTGTATGAAAACATACAACTAAAAAAATACACCGATTCAAAACAATTCAAAAGACACAAAATTTCAACACACATTGGCTAGGGTTGACACCGTGGTGCTGATAAAAAATCAATAAGATTCGTGTTGCATAGCAACACCATGCTAGTCGCTAGGCCCCATGTGTTAGAAAATGTGAATGCAACAGAAATTTTAAAATTTTTAATCAAAACATTTTTTAAAAAACAAGTTAGATATGCTAAGTACATAAATTAATAAAAGATCTAATGTACCTTTTAGTATACCGAAAAAACTGTAGGAACTGCAACTAGAGAAATCTATCGAAAGAGCCTCAACCAATTGGTCTTTTTTGGTTATTCTTTTTCTACGATCAAAATGCAGGTGGTCGTATGTTGTTCTATTTTTCCTCAAGTAACCTTTTCTTTCAACAACTTGAGAAAACCAAGAGCTAAGGTGCAAGATGTTAAACAATAGCTTTGTGCGAGTTTCAGAGTTTCTCTTACTAGAATACTTTCTCTAAATTTCTCAAGTGATCTAAGAAACAATAGAAAATAGTTCTCTCTATATAATGGTCGGATTGGGACTAGTCCTTATCAGATTTGGCCTCAAATTTTGATTTTGGATCAACTTTTTGAGTAAAACGCGTAAAGCACATAGATTGTTGACGTGGCAGGTCTATCGGTCTAGACTAGGTTTGGTCGACCGGCTCGTTGTGGCAGCATTCTCATGACACGTTTTTAGCTCTTGAGATTTATCTCATTAATTTAAACTGAACATAATAGATAAATGCTAGTTATTTGACCAGGGTATCATTTATAGAGCCTCAATTTTAATTCAAAAAACCCAATAAAGAATTTATTTGATTAAAACAGTTATATGCAGATAATCTCATACAAATAAAATCTATTTTACATAATTCAACATGCTTATCTTGAATTAATTCATAAAATTAATTCAACCAATGGACCAACATAAATTATTAAATTCAATCTATTGAATTTTAGCAAATATAATAAATAACATAAGTTACCAATTTGTAAAAAAAACATGCCATATTGTTACAAGAAATATTATGAGCTAGCAAAAGAGACTTGATAGACATACATAGCTCAAGCTCCTGTAATTATAAAATAATATATCCTAATACATATATTTTATAATTATCAATTCTAAAGCTATTCCACTAAAAGCTTTAAGCTATACTCTTAAACTATGTAAAATTATGAAACTCCAATAAGTTTATTGTTCATGACATATCATAATGTGTAACATTCCTATAGGATATTCATCATAGGCTTCAGGATAAATTTCGTTTTACCTTCTTGGTTATTTTTATCTTATGTTCCATTGTCTCACCATTTGGTTACATATATGTATCCAAATGGTTGAGCGTTCTAGTTTCGAATTACAGGATAATACTTATAAAAGAATATCATAACTCTACAAAAAAGCTATGAATTCCATATTTATGAATAACAAGTCTACGTCAATCAAGAGTCATGTTTCCAATTTATTGGTATGCATACCATCATCTAATTTAGGTTGTCACCCTTTGATACATCAAAAGACACAAGTCAAGAGTACGGGCTCATCAATTCATTTTAGGATTAAGATATGACACAATGATTGTCTAAAATGAATTGATCTAAACAAACAAAATTATTAATCAAATCAATTTATCTTTAGTCTCGATCTAATATATTGTCACCTATGACAATATACCAATGTTTCTACTCTTAGAGTCCAACTCTGATAAGTAAGACAAGTTATCTCCTGTTAGGGATATAGACAATATAACAATCTTAACATGAATAAAGCACCCAACTTTATTCCCTTAATTGTGGACCTTATCATTTAGATTATCATCTTTAAGATTCATGTCTTTCGCATAATCTGTCCATCACATACACAATCTTAAAAGTTTATATTGACAGTCTCAGACTTTTGTTTGCTTATTATATATTCAACATAAATGAACATAAAAGATGACAATATATGATATATGAAAATAAATAATAATTTTTTTATTGATTAAATGTCTCTAAAACGTTATTATATTATTTAAACCTTAGGGCACCTAGTCTAACACAGTAGGGCCGGAGCAGCCTTGGCCCAATGCAGGCGTTGCAACCTCAATTTCAAGTGCTGCAGCTATACGTTGATATCAAATACACTAAAAATGTGTATTTTTATATTCTCTTATGTGTCTTTTATAACATAACACATGAGAGAGTGTGCTAGGCTCTCTGTCCCTGAAATGCATATTATTGTTTTCAGCGCCGCGACCTCAATTTTGAGTGTCGCGGTGCTCCACGTTGATGTTAAAGACATTAAAAATATGTATTTTCGTATTCTCTTGTATATCTTTGATATTATAACACATTGGAGAGATGTTACAATCTCTCGTAATACTATTAGACGGAACATCATTAGTGAAGAATGAAATATTTGACTTATAAAGCTTGCTTAACGCGCCTTTACTTGTTACAGAATTTCTGTGGGTCAGTTGATGCTTTTCATGTCAACGCAGTGGATGCCACTGGTGCTGTTGACTTGAACGCTATCCAAAATTGTTGATGACAAGTCTACTATTGAGGCATGCATATCTCTTACTTCATTGGAATCTCTAACCCCTATTTAGTTTGTTAGCATGAATTGTGTTGACTTGAACTAAAAAAAATCCAAAACATGTAGTTTAAATTACAATCTGAATTGATTTGCAGATATGTAGTTAAAGTATTAATCTGAATATAAAATTTGAGTTAAATTTGCGTTTGAACGAGTGTTTAGAATTGTAATTTGAAAAATAAAAAATGTCAGATTGTGTTTTTATGTTTTAGCGAATTTAATTAAAGAATTAATTAAGTCACCAAAAGTATAAGTTAATAATGGAACATATGCAATTTTTACATGGTTCGAAAAACCCCTATATCCACGCAGTCACGCTCAGCCATTGAACAAGCCAATAAGTTATAAAAATTACAGACATCAACCAGTCTTAAACAAATAAAAGACTCTCTCTTTGATTTCGTCGCCACTATACAGATTCAAGCTATTGGACTTGTTTAACTAGCATTAAATGTCTTGAACACTTGCTGCTGTTGAACTCTCTTCAGAGCTGCAAATCGTTTTTCTCCCGAAGAACTCAATTTCTTCTTCCGAAGAGCATAATAAAAAGCATTTGTATGGAGAAGCAAGGTCTCATATTCAAGTCTTGTGTATGAAGAAGCATTTGTTGCAAGAGCTTTCCTTACTGCAGGGTCCGACCTGGCTTGAATTCGAATTAGTCGAAATAACTCCACTAGAATTGAAGGACCCTTTGTATGGGTTCGTACCTTTAGTAGTGGGTTAGGATACCGGATAGTTTTAAAAAAAATAAAATAATAAAAGTCTCACATACCTAAAAAATATTTTTCTAAGTTTAAAACAAAAAACTCAAAAACTATCCTCTCTTAAGGCACACTAATTCACGTATTAACTCATGGTATTCATATTTGAAGAGCTGTGTACCTTTTAATTGATTCAGAGTCAAACTCTTAATGAAAAGATAAATCAATCTGATAAGAAAAAACGTTTTGCAATTTGAGTGTCAAGTAAATTCGTATGCTTCAGTTTTGTTGCAACAAATATCCAATTCATTGTAACTTCACTTTTGAATCCAATTTTTTTCAGCAAAACACAGCTTTGTTACATTTAAGAACAACGCCTCTGAGGCAAAACCAATCGCAAGAAACTTATCGTTTTGTGAAAAACAAAATGTTCTTCATTTTCATCAAAAACTTCAAAACATTTGAAAGCCAAAGAATATTTTTTAAAATATGTATATATATATTTAAAAATATATTTAAAAACATATTTTTAAGTATGAGATAAATATACAAGTTTTGATTATTAAATGAGGGCATAAATCATAATTTTTTTAAAATAGAAGTGCAATGATATATCTCAATTTTTTAGTGGGGACACAATTAAAAATTTTCATTTAAAGCAACGGTATTGACTAAAATTCGTAAAATATTTCATGTAAAATATTTATACTTCAAAAGTTGAGTAGGACACGCTCAACCACACGTGGCTCCACCACTGTATCCTTCCACACGTTTTCTACTTTACGAATTCCATTTTATCTTCAGACAAGCCAATCTCCAAATTCTACTCAATCTTAAATTCTAGGCTCAAATCCCGTATTGTTCAAATCCTAATACCCGGTTTGCTACAACAGATGGTAATCTATTATAATGCTGAATATTGTTCGTTCTAATACTCTTTTGGACTGAGTAGACATTGACTTGAACCCATAAGATGCCAACACTAAATACCTAACAAAAAAATTTATTAAATTCAAAAATAAATATGAAATAATAGTGTTAAATTACAAATACAAGTATTTGACAGTAAAATAATTGTTCAATACTAATTTGAAATGTTAAATGAGGTGGGGTTCAGCACAGTTTAAACTGCCAATCTAGTTTAAATTAAATATTTCACCAAACATAACTCAAACAATGATGGCTACTTTAACTAAGTTGAACCGGACTAAAGAGGGAACCAAACACCCGTAACTCGTATAAGTGAGTTTATGGATAAAATTTTAAATATAAAAAATTGACTGAAAATATGTGCCTCTGCTCTATTACACCTCGGATGTTTCAATTGAGTGAGGTCATAACAGCCCGAGATGCCCGTAGTTTTTTCCGATGTTGTTTCATTAGCAGATGCTTGTAGTTCGTTGTCTTTTGCTTTCATGAAACATTAATAGGTCTGTTGTGGTGACCATGATCCTTGAGGATCCTTCTTGAGGTTTAACAAGTCTTTATTCAGCCACCCAAAAAAAAAAAAAGTTAAAAAAGGGTAAACGTTTTTGTTCTTTTTCATACTTAAAAAAAGAAAATAATTTGTAAATATTTTCCCTCCATTGTAACCCTCCCAAGTCTTCAAACTACAACACTCTTTTTCTCCTATGAAATACTAACAAAAAAACTACTTCTATTAGGAATTTTATTAAAAATTGAAATATAATTGGCATGTGGTACATGGGGTTTATTTGACATAGTTTCTGCTTATGCTTTTAGTCAGTAAAAAAAAAAAACAAAAATTGTATTTTTTTAATAAGTGTTTAGAATTATATTTTTAAAAGAGATTTAACGGGTCAAAATGATTTCATTTTTTTTAAAAAAGTTAAAAAAATTGTTATATTTAAGCTTATAATGTGTTATTAATACTCTATGACAAATTTCAAAGTCTACCTTAGAAGTTCTTTTTAGAGAAGCTGTATTTTATGACTTTGACAGAAAATAATTATGGACAACAAAAGCATTTTTGAAAGATTATCTAAACACTTTCAAAAGTAGTTTTTGGACTTACGAAGTCAAAAATAGCTTTTAAGAAACCCTCTTAAACGGGCCCATAATATAAAAAATATTTAAATACCTCTATTATGTTTAAAGCTAATTTAAATTAGGTTGGAGGAAAATTCTGGTGAAAGTTCTAACTAAAACTACGGGCGCAGGTTCCCGTACCTCTCAAATTTTGATAACTCTCAAATTTTCATAATAATATTTTTGCCGAACATTTCCATGAAAAAGTTGGTATCTTTTTCAAGCTAACAAGGTTGAGTTTTGTGCTAAAGGCATTTCTAGTTAGGTATTAAACTTCGATGAAAGAAGAAATAACACAACTTAATACCATATTTTTACAACAAAAACATTTCCAATTAGTTTTCCTAAAAAACAACACGTGTATTATTAACATAGCTCCACTGGGGAAGCCAGCTTATGATGAGTAGGGCACCCGATTTTGTAGTTTAAAATTTTAGTTATGTTTTTATTTTAAAAGAAAATTATAACTATGTCTCCACAAAATAATAAAAAAATATTGTTATACTCCGTAAAATAATTAAAATATATTGTTATATTCATATAAAATAATTTAAATATATTGTTATTATGCCTACTCAATCCTTTATATTTATATCTTTATTTAATAAAATATTATTTCTAATTTTCTAGTGCTCCTACTGAGAACTACTAAGAAAAACTCTTGGCTCTGCCACGCATGGCTCTGGTAGAACCAATTCATTTGCATGGTGCAAACAAAGGAAAAATGCCTTGTATCAAATTTCTTATAGAACATTAAATTATCATTTCTCCTGACAGCCTCTCTAATAAAATTGTTTATAATCATTTTTGTCTCGTATAATATTTCCTTCTGTATTTCCTTCTATGACAAGGTGTCTTCTTTAATAGAGATGTATAGATCAGGTCCCCAATAGAAAATAACTATTTACTTGCAGGAACAACAACCTCCACAAGTACTTCCCTTGAATCGAGGATAGGAGAATGCCCTTTTTTTTTTTAAGTGAGGGATTTGAACTCTACATCTTGTAATGGAGTCAGGTGTGGTATTGCCGCTAAGTATGCCTGTAACCACAAGATCATTACAACACAATGGCTTGTGGAAAACATTCACTGACATCCATCCGCAAAGACCTCCAAGCTTTCTTGCACCTTTCCCACTTCATCTGCATCTGAGCCAAATATGCTTTTGCCCATTGTTCATTGCTCCCACTCATGCTTAAATCAAAGGGCACCGAGAAACTATATCGAAAAGTCGAAGAAAGGCAAGAGCAAGTCAACACGCCTAGTAATAAACGCATCGTCACGTACAATATCTGTACTTCTTGTCTACTCATGTCATAAACATATGATCTAAGCTTGTTACGTCAAAAGCAAAACAATATTGGCGTCTCCTTTCAAATGCTTCTAAATATGGACCAAAAACCATGGTACTTATTAACATCATGTCCAAGAAACGAGTATTACCTCAACAGTTCCTCCACCTGGGCATCTTTACTGTCTTTACAATTCCTGCAAGTATTGCGCACCAATAAGATAGCATCAAGAACTCTATACAAGGGCCTCGATGAAAAACATATCACTACTTGTAAACAATTAATTTTCTCCATATACCCCCTTCGTTGGCAACTTATTTTTCTAGGCATCCGGTTAT
>CAMOHE010032167.1:15850-36902 GCA_946598075.1 Artocarpus hirsutus
CATACTTAAAAAAAGAAAATAATTTGTAAATATTTTCCCTCCATTGTAACCCTCCCAAGTCTTCAAACTACAACACTCTTTTTCTCCTATGAAATACTAACAAAAAAACTACTTCTATTAGGAATTTTAATAAAAATTGAAATATAATTGGCATGTGGTACATGGGGTTTATTTGACATAGTTTATGCTTATGCTTTTAGTCAGTAAAAAAAAAAAAAAAACAAAAGTTGCATTTTTTTAATAAGTGTTTAGAATTATATTTTTAAAAGAGATTTAACGGATCAAAATGATTTCAATTTTTTTAAAAAAGTTAAAAAAATTGTTATATTTAAACTTATAATGTGTTATTAATACTCTATGATAAATTTCAAAGTCTACCTTAGAAGTTCTTTTTAGAGAAGCTGTATTTTATGAGTTTGACAGAAAATAATTCTGGACAACAAAAGCACTTTTGAAAGATTATCTAAACACTTCCAAAAGTAGTTTTTAGACTTGCGAAGCCAAAAACAGCTTTTAAGAAACCCTCTTAAATAGGCCCATAATATAAAAAATATTTAAATACTTCTATTATGTCTAAAGCTAATTTGAATTAGGTTGGAGGAAAATTCTGGTTAAAGTTCTAACTATAACTACCGGCGCAGGTTCCTGTACCTCTCAAATTTTGATAACTCTCAAATTTTCATAATAATATTTTTGCCAAACATTTCCATGAAAAAGTTGGTATCTTTTTCAAGCTAACAACGTTGAGTTTTGTGCTAAAGGCATTTCTAGTTAGGTATTAAACTTCGATGAAAGAAGAAATAACACAACTTAATACCATATTTTTACAACAAAAACATTTCCAAGTAGTTTTCCTAAAAAACAACACGTGTATTATTAACATAGCTCCACTGGGGAAGCCAGCTTATGATGAGTAGGCATCTCTAATAAAATTGTTTATAATCATTTTTGTCTCGTATAATATTTCCTTCTGTATTTCCTTCTATGACAAGGTGTCTTCTTTAATAGAGATGTATAGATCAGGTCCCCAATAGAAAATAACTATTTACTTGCAGGAACAACAACCTCCACAAGTACTTCCCTTGAATCGAGGATAGGAGAATGTCGTTTTTTTTTTTAAGTGAGGGATTTGAACTCTACATCTTGTAATGGAGTCAGGTGTGGTATTACCGCTAAGTATGCCTGTAACCACAATATCATTACAACACAATGGCTTGTGGAAAACATTCACTGACATCCATCCGCAAAGACCTCCAAGCTTTCTTGCACCTTTCCCACTTCATCTGCATCTGAGCCAAATATGCTTTTGCCCATTGTTCATTGCTCCCACCCATGCTTAAATCAAAGGGCACCGAGAAACTATATCAAAAAGTCGAAGAAAGGCAAGAGCAAGTCAACACGCCTACTAATAAACGCATCGTCACGTACAATATCTGTACTTCTTGTCTACTCATGTCATAAACATATGATCTAAGCTTGGCAAATAATTTACGTCAAAAGCAAAACAATATTGGCGTCTCCTTTCAAATGCTTCTAAATATGGACCAAAAACCATGGTACTTATTAACATCATGTCCAAGAAACGAGTATTACCTCAACAGTTCCTCCACCTGGGCATCTTTACTGTCTTTACAATTCCTGCAAGTATTGCACACCAATAAGATAGCATCAAGAACTCTATACAAGGGCCTCGATGAAAAACATATCACTACTTGTAAACAATTAATTTTCTCCATATACCCCCTTCGTTGGCAACTTATTTTTCTAGGCATCCGGTTATGCAAACAAAATAGAACTCCGATGCTTAAGTTTTCCTAAATAAACGTACAGCAACACTTTGGGATCTTTCGTTGGCAATTTGATTCTTTTAAGCATCAATTTTCTTAATAACAAACAATAGGAGCATTGTTCATTAGATTTTCTAAAATACAACTTAGGGCATACAGAGGTTTTATAACTTTTTTTTTAATACATAGGAAAAAACCTTTTCATTGATTACACAAGAAGTATAACTGATGCATAACAAGATTAGAATTTCGAATATAGATTTGTATGGTGATCAGATTAGAATTTCGAATATAGATTTGTATGCTGATCTATTAAGGTATGTTTTATCTTTAGTATTTACTTTTGAACTTTATGATTGTTTACTGAATATTGAGATCTTTGGTTTCCTTCCTCTTTAGTTCTTGCACTTCTATAAGATCCTTTGTTTCGTCTTCTATGGTTCTATTTCTCTTCTTGGTTCTTCTTCTATCTAGAATCTATTTCTTCTGTCTTGGTCCTACATCAAATACACCCCCACTTCTCAAGCGAAAAACAAAATAACCATTGATGTTAAAGTAATAAATTACTAAAATCCAAACCTGCAAATTGATATTCTGAAAAGATGAAGGGGCTTGGTGGAGAGATTATAAATTGCATCAGCGATATGTTCCTTTCCAAAGGCGTATACAACAGGATAACCAAGAAGCCATCTAAAGCATATGAAACAGTGTCATGACCTTTACGCACGGTTTTACTATATTAAAAGCAATGCAGGGCACGTAAGTCTAGTTATATTCAATTAATGTAAAAATGCCAATCTGTTGAATGAAAAAAAAAAACTATGCATGAATAGCAGAAACATCCTAATATGGCTTTGTCTCCGAGTAGGTGTGTTATGTGCGGGGAGAATGAAGAAACAATTGATCATTTATTCCTCCACTGCAAGTTGGCTGGTAAATTATGGTATATACTGTTGGGAGCTGCTTCACTTTCATGGGTCCCTCCCGTTCAAAAGGCAATTTTGATAGAGAAGTTATTTGGCTTTGGTAGAGGAAAGAGAAGTAAAACAATGTGGAAAGCTATGGTTATAGCTATACTTTGGGTGGTGTGGCTAGAAAGAAATCAGAGGATTTTTGAAGAAAAGGAGTTGCCTTTTGAAGATTTATTTGAAAAGGCAAGATTTTTGGCATCTCTTTGGGCATCCACAGACAAAGCTTTCAAGGATTTTCCTTTATCTTTGATTTTGCTTGCTTGACAGGATGTGTTAGCTTGAAGGGTCTTAGTTTTCATCTGGTCTGGTGTTTAGAGTAGTTGGGGTTGTTTTAGTGTGTCCTGTTAGTCTTTGAGACGTTTGTTGTCTTTTGGTTCTTTTTTTTTTAATTTCTGATGGATCCCCCATCCATCTATTTTTTGTACTTTTTCATTTCATTACTGAAATGTTTCTTATTAAAAAAAAAATGCAGTGTAAAAGGAAAGTATTTTGAATTGCCAACTCAGTGATGACTTAGCCAGTCTTCCAGGGATTGACATTTAGAAGATAACAGGTTAAGCTTCTATAATATATGTGTGTGTGTGTATGTGTGTACTGACTTGTGCTAATCTGCAAACCGACTTAATTGATAGGTTAACACGGTACTTTTTTTTTGGAATACAACATAAAATTATAACTTCTCTGCTCTGATTGCTTTACCCCTTCATTTTTCTGTCAAATCCATTAATCTATTTTTCAAGTAGAATTATGAGATATTTTTCAATTGCTGAAGGATTTTAATCAGCTTAAATAGTTGGCTGTACAGGAAAAAGAAACAGTGTGTTTAGTTAACATATCCGATGGTGGGATCTTCAATGTCATGATGTGGTCCATTGGAGATCAGAACACACTTGCATTGCAGAAATACTTGCTTTATAAAACAATAAAAGACAAAACAAGGGGGAAAAAGAAAAAAGAAAAAAAAAAAAACTTTTCTACCTCAGATTTTTAAATTTTCTTTCGGTTAATTTAATAGATCTTCTTTCACTTGACTAGAATTGTTAGCCTTTTTATTTTATTTTTTTTTATCTTCATTAAACTAGAGTGTGTGTCTTTGTATCTCAAAGAGAGTTGTTGAAGGTAATGTTTTCAAAACTTCTAATCAAAATAATTTGCATGATTTAACTATTTATCTCCTTTTTTCGTTCTCCCTCTCTCAACTTTACAGCGACAAGAAATTAAAGGTGACTATTTCGAAATCATTATCAATTTCTTGCAGACTTCTCATTTTCAATGAGAGGTGCAGTTCATTTGGCCTCACCAAGAAATATCCCTTGCTATCTATCTTTCGGGGATCGCCAAGAGACATCCCTAGGAACAACGACGAAAAGGTAGGATACACCATAATGTGACATAATTTTGTTCTTCAGCAAATAAGTCCTCTATTTTTCTACCAGCTGTGGAAAGTAGTAGTTGAAATATATTATACTAGCTACAAGCATGCATTTTTTTAATAATTAAGTATGCATTCATTACGAAATAAATGATGGCATGATAAGGAAATACCCATTTAAAGTTGGCACGGTAACCTCAGTATCTTGCAAGCAGCTACTGAGATCAATAAATTCAGATGACTGTGAAGTCATACCGTCATTGACAGGAGATTTAGCATTAACCATGCTATCTGTCCCGTCACTTGGTGAAGAATCATTCTCCGTCCCCTCCAAGGGAAATAACGAAGAGAACAACTTTAGAACTGATACAAGCTGCATCCCTAATGGGGTTTTCTCTGGCTGTGTTATCATCTATAACAAAATGAAAAGAGAACCTTCACCAAAGAGAAAAAAGGAGCATGTCCATTGTAAAGATTAAAGAAAAATGAGTCCACGAGAAGACCTTTGGAGGATCCTGTTCAAGGTCCACGAAGAGAAGCTGAGAATCCGAGTTCAAGCTTGACTGAACATGTGCTGTAAGTCCTCTCACGTGTATCAAATAAATCATATCTACTATGATCATTACTCTTAGATGCTCAAAAATGCGCAACTCCTGCACTTTTTCCACAACATATAACAATTAGTTTGTGTAGGCAAATCAGTTGGCTTAGCTAGTTTAAGTTTAATCTTGGTTTGGTTGTTAGTCAGGTTGTTTTCTCTCTCTTCCTATTTAGTAGGCAGATAGATAGAGGAGGTTGCTAGATTAGTGAAAAGAAAAGCTTATATAAGCTGGTCGTGTGTATTCTTTTTCTTTAAGGTTTTCAGACTTTAACAACAATATTGCAGTGTTTTTTATTGCCATCTTCATTGCGTTAGCTTTTAGTTTGCTGTTGCACAAGAAGTCCATAATTGAAGGAAAATTTGACGAGATAGTTAAAAATAATAGAATTGTCACGAATTTCATGAGATACAGACTCCACCTAGGTAAATCATGTCCATGGTCAACTTAAACTGCAAAAGTAACTAATGAAAATTTGACCAGGAAAATTCAATAAATTGCAGACAAAAAACTTAGAACGCTGATATTTTGGAAGTTGTAAAAAGGCTATATATATATATATATATATTGTGGTTTATTATCTAAAAGTAGTTAGTAAAAAGTTCAAAGTTAGCATAAGCAGAAACTTTACACACAATATCTTTCTAATAGAAAATAAAGTGGCTAGAGGTGGTTAAAGTTTTGTCAACTAATTAAATTAAGATTGAAAGAAGAATGCCTGTTGAATAGATTTCAGAAGGGCACAGAGTCGTTCTTGTAGCTCAGGCATCTTTCCCCCATAGTCTACCATAACAACTGGCCTCATTCCTGTGCATAACGCAAGAACATCTGGCCAAAATAATTCTTCATGTTAACAATTTAGCATACACAAAAAAATAAATAAATAAATTAGTTAGTTAGTTAAAAAATTAAAAAAAAAATCTAGTTAATTATGTAGGAGTTGAAATGCATCACATTCTCAGATCGGCATACAATTAATTACACGGATCATTCTTTTCATTTGCTTCATTTTCTGGATTTCAAATAAGAAATAACTGCAGAATTTTATATTTTCGTCCAGTCTTTTTATTTTTAACCTCTGTTTTTTCTTCTTTTTGCGTTCTTTTTTTGTGCCAATATTTCATTGTTCACTAATAACAACAATCATGATGAAGGATTCAATAGTTTCTCAAACTTATTGTGTTTTCCTGATAACAATCATGGGGAAGGATTCAATAGTTTCTCAAACTTATTATGTTATCCTTATTTTTTTTCTTTTTTTTTTTGAAAAGAACTACATCAACACTGTTACACTCAACTGAACAATAGATCAGGACTCAACTGAAGGGCTCTGTAACCTATTAGCCTGTTTCCTTCTCCAAATCTTTTCTTCATTTTTTGTCGAACTGGTTTGTATGTTCAAGTTCCAACATCCATAATCTTGAACTTTTGAGGGGCAAAAAAACTTCAATGAGAATGCCAATACAAAATGCCCTATACTATAGATTACGAGGATTAAACTTTGGGGAATACATGTGACCCTTCTTTTATTGAAATTGATAATAAGTACATAACAAGAACAATGCATATAATATCCATCCAAAAACAAGGAAAAGCTAGAAGTGACCTATTTTAAAGTATAATTTAGTGGATATCATTGTTTTGTTATATTAAACAGATTACGATCGAATCAACGGATTTTGGGAATTTATCCTTTTGTTTCGATTTTTTTAGCTAGGCTTCTGCCACATTACATTGTTTTGTTATATTAAATAAATATCCATTTTCTAAATTATGAGAATCAACAATTTACATAATTGAAACTTAATCAAATCAGACACACATTGGAAAATCAATGAATTATAAATCAACCATTTACCAAGATCAGTAATCGATTGATACATTTTATATCAATAAATTATCTAACACAATTTCCACATACTAATCAATCACTCAATTCCATTTTTGGGTTCCAAATATGAATTTGAATTGCTCGTAGCAGGATGAGAACTAAGCCAGTTAGCTCTGTTTTACTTCTGCTTCACCAAATGACTATAGCTAAAAAAGGACGCTTTCTAGAGGCCATCTTTGCACATATCCCTGTATATATTTTTTTGTCCAAAGAGACTTTTAATTAACATATACATATATATATAGAGAGAGAAAGCGAGAGAGAGAGAGAGAGACCTGTATGGAGTCGACGTCTTGAGGAAGGTTTGAGTCGCCATTTGATATGGGAAAGAGAAGAATCCAAGACCTTTAGGGCATCATCCAACTCTGCGACTTCCCATGAGAATTCGTTTTCCATTGATACTAGAATGCAATGGCTACAGCAAGCAAATAACAAGAGGTTATTGGCAGGTAACCTATTTCAATTGTGGGTTATTGACACTTCTTTTTTTTTAAAAAAAGGGATTATCGACAATGTTAGGAAACTATGACTAAATTAACAGAGTAATTAAGCCCCAAAAAAACCTGATTAATGTCAAAATAGTTCTTCAACTTTTAATTTGAGTATATTACCTAATGGTCTTGGTCTATTTAGAAGATGACTCCATAGTCTTTCTTTTTCTTTTTTTTTTTTAAGCTAAAACGACCTTAAATTAAATAAAGAGGTTGCAAAAGACTAACTTGGTATTTGATAATCTATGTTAAAATTAAAAATTTTAGTTATCCTGATATAAAATATTCATATTTTTCAACATTAACATTTTAATATGTTATAATATAAAATTTTTACATGTTATAGTTTCCAATTAAAATGAGTTCTGCTTATTCATTATAAACAATACTCTCAAAATATCCTATAAATTAACTGAAAGTCCCTATTTTCTCACTTTTATCAGTCATGTAACGGTCCAGTGATCATTATTTTCCTCAGGAGACCGAAACACCCCAGATTAAATCAATTATCACTCAACAAAAATTAAAAAAAAAAAAGAAAGAAAAAAAAAACAAATGAGAAAACTTCATCTTCCCTAGCTTCGACAAGCCAAACCCGAATCCCCGAGCTCCCCCACCCCTCCGTCGCGACCAACCCCTTTACCAAACCCAAACTTGCCAAGAACCCCACCCCTCTGTCATGCGTCACTGCGGCGTTGCCTCCGCTCAGATCACAAAAAAATAAAGAAATCCCTAGACAAAAGAAGGATATAATTTGATTTTTTTTTTTTTTTTTACTTAAAACATCAAAGAAATTTATTCAAGTTTACCCTAAACCCAAATTGCTGGCCCTTCCTTCAATCTCCCCTGCCCACTTTGCCATAATAGAAATCCATAAACACCATCACCATCATTAATTTGATTATCCAAATTGAGACCCAAATCAAAACATCAAGAAATATCAGAAACCAAATCCCAAATTCACTGGAAAACAAAAAGAGCAAAGGTGATGGACTCCAAAATCAAGAGGTCCTGATTGGCATAATGGGATGGTGTTGTAGTGGGTCACAAGATTGGTTGAAGGCGGCTTGTAGTGGAGCTGCGGTGGTTGTGGGTCTGAGAAGAAGAAGAAGAAGAAGAGATGGAGATGGTGATGGGCTTTAAAGAGAGAGATGAAGCTAACCTGCGGTAGGGAGGGCATTGAGGGGGTCGCACAGAGGAGGAAGAACTTTCGTGGGGAGGCACTGGCGGGCTAGGCGATGTGGTGGCGGCGGGGGGGTCTGAGAGAAGAAGAAGAAGACGAAGAAGAAGGGATGGTAATGAGAGAGAGACGGCGAAAGGGGTGATCGTAGGGGAGGGGGCCGTTGGTTGTAGACTTTCTTGTGTCTTGTTTTTATTTTTGTTTTTGTTTTGTTTTGCAATTTTTAATTTTATTTAGTTTAAATTTTTATTAAAAATGTAATAAAAACTGTTTTTTTACTAAAATTTTCTAGATATTTAGTTATGTTAATGACATGTGACCTCAAATGAGTGAAAATAAATGACCTAACATGTTTAAAAAATATAGTTAAAATTAAAATTTTTAAATTAAAAATTATAATATATAAAAAATTTATATTATTATAATTTTTTATTTTATTTTTTTGTATTTTTTAGTTTAATGTCGTTTTAGTTAAAACAAAAACTATCCGATTATTTCTTAATTAAGTAGGTGTTTAAAAAAATAATAAAAATAAATAATAAGAATTATTTTTACTATAACATGTAAAAAAATTTTATTGTTTATAATTAAGTTTATAATGAGATGATTTCTATCACTGAAAAAACACCCTATAAGATCATCGGAAATTATTTGAGCAATTTCAATTTATGTGTACAAAAATTTTTAGTATAAAAATTACCCTTTTTGCCACTTGGAGAATGTCGGTTGGCCCGATGATGGACACAGGAAAAGAACGACAAAAAAACTTAAAAGCTTTCACGTGCTACTCACGTGATTGAGATACGCAGACAGATCCAGCGCGTTTCTAACGCGTTGCTTCTCTTCTCCTCGCTTTCTCCTTTTCATTTTGTCCTCGTTTCGCACAATCTCTTCCCTCGTTGCCGACGACTAGTAAAACTGCTGGTATCGAAACTTGAAACCCTTCCGCCCTCACCGGAATCCCCGCCGGAGTCAGATCTCGTCGCCGGAAAACTCACCGGAATCTCCCTTCTCTGCCATAAACGGTACGACAGTTTCAGATCCTTTGCTTTATCTTTTTCTTTCGTTTATTTGGTGATTGATTAGGATTTTGAAGATCGGTTTCGAACGAATTAGGTTAACTAAAGAGTTTTGATTTTTCTCATTTTGTTTGAGGGTTAAGTGCGTGGTTTTCTCCCTGAGATCGATAATTGTTGATTGGCGCTGAATTAGTCTTGTCGATTTTGCAAAGAAGATTAGATATGGTCGTCGATTGAGATGGATTTCTCTATTTTTCCCCTTTTTTTTTTTAATTTTGTTGTTGTCCAGTGTTATGAATCATAAACGAAGTAGATAAGTCATTTTCTTATCGTTTAAAAAAAGTTCGACATAACAAACTATTAGCGGTTTGATTTTTCGTATTCTTTTTTGTGGTGATTTTTGGGTGTTTAGTTTATATGATTTCTAATTTTTTTTCATCTTTGTTTTTATTTGGAGAAATTTTAAGTAATTTGTGGTGGGATTTGAAGTTGTTGATATCTAGGGAATGTGCATTTCTATTTGAAGAAAGGAAAGAAAAATGGTCCAGTTGAAGGGTCATGAAGTAGTTTAAGGTTTTTGTGACCATAAGGATACATACAATGGAAGGATGAGTAGTTTATGACCATTGAAATGAGGATATTGATAGATTTTAGGGCCGATATTTTATCGAGTAAATATTGTCATCACAAAATGGAATTATTGACTGGTTAAATAAGGAGCCTCACTAAACTCATTATCATCTACTTTTCTAGCTGTTACTGCTGGTGCCAGCTCTTGCAACTGTAGTTAACACTTAAGTTTGCTCTTAAATACCTGTGATTCCAATTGCTGAGAGTATAATTGGAGTTTTATTTTTTTTTTAAGGAAATAAATTCACCCTCTTTCTACTATCAGATAAAGGAAACTTGTTAACCGAGTGGAATTTATGAGCTTGGTCTTCTTTTTTCCCCTACTAGAATCAGCATTCTGATCAAATTGTCTTTTTCTGTTTCTTGATTTTAGTTTCAGAAATGTATAGTAATGTGGGAGCCCAGCCTGGGGTACCACGACCACCGGCAAACTCTCAGCCTAATCCATTTGGGAATGCATTTTATGGAGCTGGTTCAGGCCTTATCCGTGGTGGTTTGGGTGCATATGGGGAGAAAATTCTTGGATCGAGCTCTGAGTATGTTCAAAGCAATGTAAGTAGCACCTCCAGGTTGTTTTTTTAAAGTACTATAGACTAAGATTTAAGCATCGAAGAAGAGGGAAAGACATAAAATGTAAAATAAGCAAAATTTTGATATTGGCAGATGGAAAGCACTAGTTATTGCATTTAAACCATGTTTTCTTAGTTGTGTGATTATTCTTATAGGGAGAATCCTATCGCCTTAAAAATTTCTTTTGATTAAGAAAGACTGATGGATTGTAATTTTTGTTCCTTTTATTTTTCTTGTTTTTTGATCAAGCTTTAGTTTAGGAATAGAACAAAAGGAGGTGTTGGGTGCTAAATTAGTGTCTATGTTTTTGTTTTCCTTTTGATTCCTCCCGTTATCTATTCATTTAAAAAAAGACTGATAGGTGATTACTTTCTATATTACCTTTTTTTTTTTCCGAAAACTGAACTTTCAAACCTAATAATGAACAATAAGTTGAGTGATCCATGTGTTATCAATTTATCTGTTTGATAGAGACACAACTTACACACATACACACACATTTGATGAGTATGTTGTTCCTAAAAGGAACAAAGCTAAAACTGGAATATTTATCATCACATCTATACCTCAATCTTTTCTTTATGTACCTAAAACATATCATGTTCTCCCCTAACCAGTGCCGTTAACTTCTTCTGATTATCTTGAAATGAGTAAATAGGCTTGTTGCGCTTTTAGTTCTTGTTAGATTGATACACCTCTTTTTAGATCTACCATTGATGTGTGTGTGCGCGTGTGTTTGATCATGAGAATCATCAATGTAATATATTGGTTGTGATTTTTTGATGCAATTAACAGATAAGTAGGTATTTCTCCGATCCTCAATACTACTTTCAAGTGAATGACCAATATGTGAGGAACAAATTGAAGGTTGTCCTATTCCCATTCCTTCACCGGGTAAGTTATAATCTCTCCCTGCCCATTCCCCTGTTTGACCAATGTTTCTTTACCCCCCACACACGCGCGCGCGCGCACACACACACACACACATAGATGATGTATGTATTACATCAGAAAACTTCCTTTCATTGATAATGAAATCAAGTACAAAGGAAAGAGGAGAGGGTGTCCTTAAAAGGCAGAAAAAATGAGGAAATAAAAACCTAAAAAAAAAAAAAATACATGACCTGTTTTTTCCAATATAATAACTTTTCTCTTTGCTTTCTGTCCTCATTTCTTTTTTTTAGGGTCATTGGACAAGAATAACTGAGCCAGTGGGAGGCAGGCTCTCTTATAAACCCCCAATTTATGACATAAATGCACCAGATTTGTACATTCCTTTTATGGCATTTGGAACCTACGTAGTTCTTGCTGGCTTCTCACTGGGTCTGCATGGAAAGTAAGTATAATAGTCTAAAGATGTTAATTTCAATACTGATGGTTAATCACATGAAACATCGTTGCTAGGATAAAGTCTAAGATTTTTTTTTAGCCCTTGATTTTAGCTTTCATAAAACATCATTTCCTACATGCTCTCCCATTGCTGAAGGAAGTCTTGTTGCTAGAATCTGTGTTGCTCTCCATGTCTGCACATAAATGCTTCATAGTTTTTCTAATTTTCCTATTTCATATTGAGATATCATGTTTGAATTGCTTTGCAGTTCATAAGGTTTTGTGTTTTATATCTCTAATTGCTGCTGGTAATTATGCTTTGATGTATGGATTCTACGATGACAATTTCAAGAGTCAATATTTTGCTGCATGTTTTCCAAATGGGAAAAAATGAGTGGAAGCGGGATGAAATGCTCTAAGATGAATAAGATGAGCATTTTCCCTTTTTAATAAAAGATGTTTGCACAGTTATATACAGATAGATTCTCTTATGAGGATGTTAGATCATCAAAGAGTGACTTGTTGATAGCCCAAAGCTGTCTAAGCATCCGTCTGGCTTATCAATTCAAAACTTGGCAGAATAAATTTGTGGTTTGAAATAGAAGGTTTGAAAAGTGTGGTTCAAAGAAAAAAGAAAGTACAACGATCATAGCTCTTTTGAGGACAAAATTGTCAAAGAGAAGTTGCAAGTGTTTGACCCTACTTTTTGGTTCAAACCTCATGAACTAATGAGCCAAACAGACTCTAAATGGTGGTAATTGGTGAAGCATTTAGGTGGCCGAGTCGGGGGAGTGGGGGGTGACCTTCATGATCCAGCATGTCTGGCTTGGCTTGCTTTACTTTTGAGGACAAGAAGTTGTCAAAGAGCATGCAGAAAGACCAGTAAAACTGTAGTTTATTTTATATATTTAAGTCTTTGTTTCTCTAAGAGAAGCAGCCTTTCTTTCTCGGTTTGGTGTTAGATAGTAGATGCCACTTGGTACTATTATATTGTCTCAGCTGGGAAAGATATTATTTAAATTACAATATTCTCCAATACCGCATTGTGGTTGCCTCTGGAATTATATATTTTCCTTCGATTATATCTGACATATTGCACATATTGCATCTGAGCATTTTGCAACCCTCATCCTCTGCTGTTTCGTTAAATCTCTTCTTTGTTGTTGCTAGGTTTAGTCCAGAAGCTCTAAACTGGTTGTTCATAAAGGGATTGCTTGGTTGGTTTCTACAAGTCTCACTGCTTAAAGTAACACTGCTCTCGTTGGGGAGTGCCGAGGCACCCTTGCTAGACATTGTGGCGTATGCTGGGTACTGTTTCACAGGATTGTGCTTGGCAGTTTTGGGGCGAATTTTGTGGGGCTACTCTTACTACTTTTTGATGCCTTGGACCTGTTTGTGCATGGGAATTTTCTTGGTGAAGACTATGAAGAGAGTCCTCTTTGCGGAGGTGAGGAGTTATGATTCGAGCAGGCACCATTATCTCTTGCTGTTTATAGCTTTGGCTCAGTTCCCGCTTTTTACATGGCTTGGCAACATAAGTGTTAATTGGCTTATATAGAGATCATGGTTTCATTTTGAGGTTTGGAAAATTGTTTTATTTTGTAGTTTGGAAAAAGAAAATTCTGTGTTCATAGTAGTTCTAAAGCGATGTAGGAAATTTTCTTCATACTCATGGCTACAGAATTCTGTGCTCCCCGTTTAACAATTATTCGGAAGTTTAAGTTTGAGTCGTTTTCCCTTTTTTTTTTTTTTTATAATTTTTTTTACCCCCATGATGTATGGAGGTAATGGTGTGACAAAGTGGGACAACGCTGCTTAATTCATTACTGAAGGGGGAAAAAGAAAAGCACTTAATTGGGTTTCTGTGTTCGGAATTGTTTTTAATTGATGGCAAATTTTCACAAAGGTCATCTTTTGAAAAATTCACAGCACATAAAAGTGTGAATTTCATTAAACATGTAAGTGCCGTCTTTTGGTTGTCAGGCTTGAATAGAAAATTCAATTTTTATACAAGAAAATATTGTAACAAAATTGTTCGAACTATAATTAGAATATACGAAACAAACAGATAAATATAGAATATAGATTGTAGTGTGGCATAAATAAATACGTCATTTAAAAGTGGGGCGTAACATGTAATTGTCTTGTAATTTCATTCGAGGATTAAAATCTAAATTGGATCTTTATGATGAAGACCTAAGAGTAGAGTTGAGAATAGGGTTTGACCGGAAATCTACCGTCAGTTTTTTGAACAAAAATAGACCGTTTTGATCCGTTTAATCTATTATCCACAAGCACTGCAATTGTTTAGAAAAGTACACAAAGAAAAAAAAAAAAGGGAGGAAGAAAATAAAGGAAAGAGCCCAAAAAAAAAAAAAAAAAAAAAAAAAGGTTTCGCCGATTTTGCGATGTGGGAGCAGCACGTGAAAACGGATTCTCTCTTAATATTGATGTTAAAGACAAGTCCAACTAGTCATTTACGAAACTAAAACAACACTTCTGTACTACGTGCGTTGAACAGCAACTTCCTCCTATGAATGTTCTTTCTTTCTTTTATGTTTTGGTTGTTCTTTTAAGATTTTGATAACGATTGATTGTTTTTCTTCATTCCTGAGAGGAGAAAAATGGGACCAGATGCATTAAACGGCAACTTCCTCACTAATGATGCAAGAGCGTTTTTAAACCTTTATTTGTAGCAGCAATTCCTTACTCTGTTCTTGATGACTATTGATTGTTGGGGCATTTTTTTTTTTTTTTTAAGATGGATTTTAATAAAACCTACATTGTTGCGCAATGGTCGTAATTCCAGGAAAGAATAGAAAAACTGTACTTCGTCAATAACGTGCAACAGAAGATTAAGCGCTAACTTCTTTTTTAGAAAAAGCGGCAACTTTGTGATTGGAAAGAAAATTCAAGATTGGAGTTGTTAGTAAGAATGTTGACTTTGAACCCATTCATTAAAGGAGTTTCTGCAGTCCGAAGCACCCTTATGCGTTTGACAATTTCATTTTAATTATGCCTTTTTAATTGATATAGTATAAAACAAAATTAAATTATAGTATAAAATACCGACAATCTGTAGGATTGGATGGCAAGGAGCCTATTTTTCTTTAAACAAGGTTTCGAGTTCGAGTCTTGTGTATGGAGAAACAGGTGTTGGGAGAGCTTCCCGTATGGGTCCGACCCAGCTCGAATCCAGATTAGTCGAGTTTACTTCCGCTAGAGTTGAGGGACCCTTTCTGTGGGTTCGTGCCTCTATGTGATGGGTCCGGATACTGGATAGTTTTCACCAAAAAAATTATAGTACAAAATTCTCACATGCTATAATAAACTGGTTTCAATTTTTAATTTTAATTGCGTTATTAAACACACTATAAAGTTGTAACATAACTTTTTTATTGCATTGATAAATGATGCTATAAAAGTGTGACATATGATGAAAATTTCTCTATTATTTAGTAGTTATGTTGGGCTTCAAAGCTGATACTTGTACCCTTTCTTTTTCTTTTTTTTCAAATGTTAATAACCTCAAATCCATTGTCCTATTATTATTTACCGAACACTATGTAGTTTTGACGTTTGGTATTTTTTTAGTTTTTATTTTTATTTTTTCTCTTTTCATTTCCACATTGCCCTTGCACATAGCACCATTTTTGCTCCCTTTTTTATTTTCAAACCAAAAGTTTTTCATTGTTTGCTGGTGCTCCATCCCAATATTTACATGGCGATGATCTATATACACATACTGCTTAAAGGAATGCAAATTAGATTATTTAACTATATATTCATGATAATATTTTCGTTTTCTCCCTCTAAAGACGAACTTTCTATGAAAAATCAGAAGTCAATGGTTCTCAGTTGTACATATTCTATATTTGTGTGTAAATATTTTGTTATTTCTTATTTCTGTGTTTAGGAAAGTAGTGATAGGACAATTATCCTTTCCCTTTTTTTATCAAACATGTAATGTGAATATATTGTAATCGACTCCTTAATGAAAATTGTTGGAGCAATTTCCAAAAGTTTTCTTTCTCTTCTACATTTTTACTTTTTATTTTTCTTTTTTTAAATACGTTTTTTAGGGTAAAAAAATTACATATTGTTGTTTAAATTTTGTATTTTGTTTAATAAGGGTTATTTTATGTTTCTATATTCATGAAGTTGTTGTAAAATACACATAATATTGTTATAGGTTTTCATATAGTGATTAAACTTCTTTTTTTTTTTTTGGCATTTTGTGAAACAATATTGTGAATATTGTGTTAGAATACACATAATATTATAACTTATGTCTTAATGTGTGCATCTGTTGGATTTAAATCCTAGATCGTTACTGGCTGGAAACCCAATAAAACCCAAATCAATGTCTTTTTTTTATATATATATATAAATTCTCTGTTAGGTTAATCATTTAACTATGTGTGAAAATATTGCCGTTAAGAAAATCCAAAATTGTAGTGAATGCACTCTTATTGAAGTAAATAATAAGTTTTAAAAATATTTATAATAAATATCAATAAATAAAAAATCTACTTGGTAAAAATATTTTCTATTTATTTATTTATTATGAGTAAAAAAATACCAATAAATTTTTTCACTATTATTTTTTGAAAGATTTTTATTACTATTTATTAAAAATATTTTCAAAACATAATATTTACTCATAAAGTTTAAAAAATCTTACATTTCCTTCATCCTCCCTCTATAGTTTAGAGAACTAATACTAAAGAAAAAAAAAAAAGGAATAGATTTTAAGGGGTGAAGTTCATGCGTATAAATAATTCCATAATAAACAGAAAAATGAGTTATGGCCAAATCTGAACAGAAAAGAGCTCAATTGTTTATAAGTTTCCCAAGAATCTTTTATTTTAAGGATGTAAAGGTAAATGAATTTTTTAAAAGTAATTTTAAAATAAATGATTACAATTTTTTTAAATTAAACAAAAGATCATTTATTAATGATAAATTTAAATTCATGTTTAGTTTATTAGTAATAAACTCAAATTTATTGAGTTTAATATTGATAAATTCAATAAGTTTATCAGATAAATTCAATTTATCATTGACAAAAAATCATTTATTTAATTTATAAAAATTATGATCATTTATTTTAAAAAAGTCATTAGAAATGCCCTTCGTCCAATTTTCATAAAGTTTTTGAATTACAGATAATGTTGAAAAGGTGGAGTAAATAATATCCTCCTAAGCAACATTAGCAATGGTGCTCTAGAAGTGAGCAAAAATAACAGTATGATGATTGAAATTTTAAAGTCAGGGAGATAAAAAGAAAGATAACGGGCAATCATTACAAAAAAAGATATATTTTCTGTTCGCCAAAGACCAGTGTAGCCCCAAGACAGCATTATAGACTGCTGTACATATACATACATAAATACAGACGAGTATGTAATTAGGTATGAATGTCTACATTCACATGCCTACATGAATGTCTACTCTCTCTCTCTCTCTCTATATATATATATATATAGACGTCTAAGTTCAGCCAAGATCGGGAACGATGAAAAACTCGTCATCTTCAACCGGGATTTCAATTCTAGGCTTCTTGTAGGCAGTGGTGGATTTGGTAGGTCTGTATGAGGTAACGTTGCTCGACTGTGGCGCTGGAAGCTGCGGAACTTCCGCAGCTGCCAAGGCTTCCTGAGTTATTTGCTCACCTAGAAGACCCACATCTGCTAGCCATTCCAGTTCTCCAAACTCAAGTGGCTCCTTCTGCTGATGAAATAGCTCCAACTCGCATTAGAAAATGAGGATCGACGGCAAACAAGATGATAGATCGACAAAATTGGCGGTATTTATAAAGGTTTTTTCTCATAGAAAGACCGTTTAGACAAAACATATATAAGAACACTTTAATGAAATAAAAATCTGGGAGATATTCATTCTACCTTGTCAGAAGATTCAAAATCTGAAAAGTGTAGCAGCTCATCAACAGACCAAGATGATGTGAAGCGAGAATCCTGTTGAGCGGGAGTTTTGGTAGACACTTGTTGTGGGTTCCGAGTTTGTGGCTCGAAGAAGCTCTTTTTGGTGTCCTTATTGCAACTGCCACTCAAGGCGACTCGGATTCCGGTTGCCAAGAGGCGTTGGTGGTTTGCAGAGAGAGTATTGGCTGCATGAATTGGTTCATCACAGTCCTGACAAAAAAGTGCTCTATCTTCCACACAGAAAATGAAAGCTGGCTTGTCCTGTTGAATGGATTAGAAAACATCAGTACGTTAAAAGGATAGAGCTTTAGCTTTAAAAATATATATATTATTCTCTCTTTATTTTTTGTTCATAAATTATGAAGCTTAAACTAAGGATACAAAATACAAAGGGCAGGTTTTGTTATTCACTAATTTGCACAAAACCACTTCAAATATGCTCTTGTAGTTTAAACAAAATTGTTACCATATGATAATCATGTTGCCTCTTCTTTACAACCGAGAAACGCGTGATGCGATTACAGCCGATTTACAGATTTCTGCCTATTTATATATCAACCAATAATGAACAAATTGACAATGTTTAACCCAAAACAATATTCCTGCAGGTCTGCAACTCATTGAACAGCAAATCCTCCCAACCCCAGCCTCACAGTTATCTCACTCTCTAGTAATAGACATTGTCTTCTAGTATGACTATGTTTACCAGAAAAGATCACTCCATACAAAAAATTTGGTATTTAAAAATATGGTAAATAACTTGGTATTCTTATCATTATCCTCTCTTACACTGAATTGAATAACTCTGGTTGCAACCATCTACTGCTACTAACCTTTCGTTTGGGAAATGAGTTTGAACCAAACAATTTTGGTTCAAACACATGCCGCTACAATATTTTCCATCACAAACTTTAACTTGCTACAATACGAACTCCAAGTTTTCTTTTTCTTTTTCTTTTTTCAAACTCATTTCCCAATCGGCCTATAACTGTATCACATTAGTTTTGGAAGTTACACCTTACATGTGGATACTCGAACATAACAACCACTCAATCAGAACAGAATACAACTATTAATCATGAATCACTTGAGAAAAAAACCTATTTGTAATGAAGAAAAACAGATTACAACTCTAGAATTTCAGAGGTCGAAGGAGCTTGCTGTCTAGTCTTAAAGTTCTATTATATGTCACAAATTCAAAGCTTGGTCGGGTACGTAGACCAACTAGATGAGCAATAGTTTAAGAGTACAAAACAAAAGCAAGTATCTGACATCAATAAAACGCAACAGACAAGGACAGAATATGGGGGAAAAAATCTGACTGAAAATCTATAGAGAAAGGCAAGTAAAACAAAGAACTACTTGGCATATGTCGCATTTAGGAAGCTTATTGGAGAGGCACTGAAGGAGAAGCCTCTGGTGTTTGCTGGCAAGTTTGTTCGCCGCATGAACTTCGACATCGCACTTCGCGCATAAAGCAGCTTCGTCGGCGCAACAAATCACAGTCGCCGGAGCTTTCTCGCACACATCGCACTGAATCTTCATCTTTCTCAAATTATATTCTTCTTTCTACTTCACTTCAAGACACCCAATTTCCTTTTAAACTCAAACTTCACTAATTTCTGATAGATTCAGAAAAATGAAACATGCCCATATGGCAATTCAGAGAGAATAACAGAAAGAGGGCGAGAGAAAAACTTATTTTTTCAAGATTCGGCACAAGCCAGTGGAAAAATAATGGAACCACAAAATGCCCTTCTTCTGTTTTTGTTTATTTTTTTGGAAAAATCTCAGGAAGATGGGAAAATGAAAGAGAGAAATATGGGAGGAAGAGAAAGAAAATGGGTTGTGGAGGATGTGCAGTGTTAAGAGGATAAGAGATTTGCAGAAGATGGGAAAGTGGTTGGTGGAGAGTTGAAGATGGTGGGAGAGTGGAGATAAGGATTGGGATCTTGGGAAATCAAGAGAAAGGATTTCAGGGAACGAACGGAGCAGATGTGGGGTCTACTTTCCAATGGCAAGCAGCCCCGTGCTGGCTGGATTTAGGCCACTAGTGTTTTAGCGAGAGTTACTTTCCAATGGCAAGCAGCCCCGTGTTCATGCCTGGCTGGTGTTAGGCCACCGGTGTTTTAGCGAGAGCTTGTGGCCACAAATAATCCAGATATTTTATTGACAGCTTTCATCGTCCTGTGTCTGTAATATTTAATTGACTTTTTGCCGAATCGTTTGGCCAGTTGTTGCCTTGTTTCCATAAGGTGTCGTTTTCCTTTGAAATACAATTTTAGAAAACTGGCACGGCGTAGCAGATTTTACTAGTTGTTAGCTAAATAATATCAGATATTTTGAAATGATATAATAAGAGTTTTTTTGAATAAATCGGTATTTCAAAGCGGCTAAAAACCCAAAAATATCCCGTAATTGAATCAGATATATTTTTTTTCCTTTTTCTCTTCACTGTCGTTTCTCTCTCTCCCTATTTACCTTTGCTATGGTTTCCCCCCTCTCTCCTCCATCAATGGCAGATTCTTCGACGCTCAATCTCGTCCGTAATCTTTAACAGAACCACTAATCTCGACCATCGTCTTCAGCATCTTTAGCAGGTCACACAACTTGGAGCATCGTTGGATCCAGCTCATGAGATCGTGACCATAATGCCTAGCTCTTCGCCTAGCTTTTTTCGATCTATCTAGGGGTGACAATAAATGTGTTTGTGTCGACACGTTTTTAGCACGATACGTTTAGCCCGAACATGAACATGACACGATTAATAAACGTACTAAAAATGTAAATACGAACACGACATGCCTATGGCACCCATAACACGACACGACACGACACGATTAACACGATTATTAAACGTGCCATGATGAATTGACATGATAACAAGACCCATATGATACGTTTATGACCCAGTTAACTAAAAATTAAAAAAAATTAAAAAAATTTGAAAATGCTATGAATATAGTATTATGATGGATGTTCATAACCCCCAAAGTTTTCAAGTCTCATAACCTCCAAAAGCTTCACAAATTCTATAACCTCTATTTATTATAATTTATTCATAGTTATTTTCTCCATTTACAACACCATTAAGCCTATTGTAACCTATGGGCATTTTTAGCCTATAAATAAAGGCTTTGAGAGGCATGTAAAATAGAAGAAAAAAAGAAATAGATATCATTCTTTCATTCTCTTGTGTTCTTCTTTACTTCTATACTATATTCTCTAGTTTTGTTCTTTTTATTTCACAACACGTTATCAGCACGAA